>JBBYHM010000020.1:6192573-6217927 GCA_038381775.1 Adansonia rubrostipa | reverse complement strand
CGAGAAATTGACGAAGGCTTCAAGGTGTGTAGCAATGCCACTTTCTTTAAGGTTTTATTCGCCCCCACCATTAATTAAGTATGCAAAAGGGTTACCGGCGTATAAACCTCGAGGATACAATAAAGCCCTATGATTGACGACGTTTTGCATTGACGGTATCAATCCACTATACCCTAAGCAGTGTGTTATTTCTCTCTATATCTTCCAAATGAGAAGGTTCTATTTATAGCCAAAAGAATGTCTCTTCATATGAACATAATTTTTCTTAATACATATCCAATTAGATAGTCATACTACTTGGTAAATAACCAAGAGACATTACTTTTAATTAAATAATTAAGAGATATTACTTTATAATTATTGAAGACATGACCTTTCATTATTTTGAAAATGTTCCAACAAAGTGTTCATCGGAAACAATGATAAGAGTGAGGGTAGTACCATTAGGAAACCGAATTTGCTAGCTGAGCAATTAAAGGGAATATTTACTTGAGGGACACCTTTGTTTTATTACCAAGGCTTTAATGAATTAAAATCATGCCTGCCAATAAACCAAAATTTTCACCGTCATTTGCACCTAGGTAGGACCTCAGGGATTAACAGCAGAGGGGTCATCCATGTGCGTAAGGAGGTCGAGAAATGAACTAGAAAGGCAAAGGCTGAAAAACACCCATTTGTGGTCACAATTTCACAGACGACAGCACAGAATGCAGAAGTCTGCTGTGAGATTATTCTGATTGCGGGGATGCCAAGATTTTGGTTGTCTATCTATCAGTGCCATAGTTTTAAATCGGGATCATGAATTTAGTTGCGGACGCAATCATGATGTTGTGATTGCGAGTGTTGAAGACGTTTTGTAACGTGTCATAGTTTTTGCAGATGTTAATTTATGTTCAAGAAATTACATAAAAAATAAATTTTGTTGAAGGATTCATCGGATCAGTTGTTAAGCACGTCAAAATTTTGTTAACGCGTACAACATGTTGACTATAAAACAACATTCAGGGAGAAAGAGAGGAGCTGAAAATTGTATTAGGGTACCAAGTTGATCACTTATTTGATGATACTAATAGAAATAGTTTCGCTTTGCAACTACGAATAATTATTGCCCACAGTCCGTACACTTCTTGAGCTGCCAATCCCATCTAGGTATAAGACCTGAATTAGCAGGTCTAATTCGAGGGACTATATAGTTTTAGCAACTTTTGCTTCATTCAAACTAGTATTTGTGATCATGTGCAGTAGAGATGAATACTTATTTTAGGATGCAATTTAAAAAAAAAAAAAAAAGGTTAAATACAATATAGTCAAAGGAGTATAAAGGAGAGAGTGGGAAGATGAGAAGCGGTGCAATGAAACAGGAAAGGCTGAAGCAAATCGATAGGCATTCAAACAAATTTTCCCTTACCAACTAGGGCACAATTTCATTTGTCAACACTAACCTTTAGAAAAAGAAACAAGGTATCTATTGAAGCCGTGTCTTTAGGCTAGATAACGATACAACTTCCTATCATTGTTGTCCCTTTCCAAGAATTCCCGCTCGATTAGAGACTCAATCCGTTTCTTTATCTCTGTCGGGTTGGCAAGGAACCGGGGCTGCAACTGCATTGTAACCTCAGCTATTACATTGTTGTGATCCAGCACCCTCCTTGATTTCATGATCCTAACTATTGCAGCTTCAATCTGCGGCTTTCTATCCTCCTCCACTCTTTGACGGGTCTCCTGCTTTTCAGGCTCCGTTTCTTTCTGAGCAACCACAGTTCCTATCTTCACTTTGTAGAATTTGCTTGCGAACTTATCATTGACAAAAAATGCATCATCCTCGCCAATATCTTTACTCATAGGTTCTTTCCTAATAACGTTCTTTCCCTTCACACATGCCATCGATTGCAAGCACCTTTTCAAGTCTGAAACAGGAATCTCAGTGGCTTGTTCAATCTCCTTGTAGCTAAGCCTATCAGCATTATTAAAAAGCATCAAAACACACATTTGGTAAGTTGAAACATTCAGCTCATGCTTCTGACCCCTCCCAAAAAATGCTTTTATATCAGCTGTCCCCATGTTAGTTTGCCAGGACAATCTCCGACCAGTATGGGTTCCAAGATAATATGAGCGAAACTTCTCACACAGTGCTGACATTTCAGTGGGCAGGTTGCAAGTAATACTAGGCTGAGTGGGCCAAGACCCTGTTGTTAGAACCTGAACAACTAGGCTAGGGCCATCTGCTAGCTCAGGATGGCTTGCATAAAACCCTTGCATTGTGTCCTGGGAGGTTTTCATGTCTGTAAACATGCCTTCTAACTTTGAAGTAAATTGATATCCACATTCTGTCTTAAGCTTGACTATTAGACTCCTCTCTGCATCATCAGATACAGTTTTTCCTGACAAAAGCCGCTTAGCTAAGTGCTGCTTATAGTACTTTTCAAACACATCCTTCTCCTGCAGGTAGCGGAACAGCAACATAACTTTGTCAAGAATTATCTCCACATCCTCCTCACTGACTCCTTTCAATCCTTTACGAAGCTTGTCATCCACAAATAATGAAATGAACTCAGGAGAACGGGTATTCAAATTAATGAAATATTCAAAAGAGGAGTTCAGAGCATTCTGGAACATCTTATCATTGCCAAATGCAAGGCCAATGATATTATCATATTTCTCCTTTTCATACAAGAGCTGCTGGACAAATTCCACAGGATCTTTCACCCTTTCTGCATCTGTAACTAGCTGTTTACCCGTTTCTCTAAGGTGAGAAGTCATCACATCTCGTATCATTGAGAGACCCTTAGGAACTCTTCTAAATAAATTGTACATTCTACCCAAGTCTTTGTACTTGTCATCAAGAAGCATATTTACCAAGCCGGAGTTCTCCATGTGGACTAGCCTCATCATGTGGTTAGCAATCATCTCCTTCTCCACTACATTTGTTATCTTAGCTTCACTCTTGACATCCACGTAGTGGGTAACTCTCTCAATTTCTTCATTTAGACGTATATCCGCTTTCTTTAGATAGTCCCCACAATCACAGCACTCAATAAATTTCTGAGATTCGCCCCTGTAAAACTCAGCAGAAACCTCAAGAAATGGCTTCTCAAAATCCTCCTGGTAAACAGAAGAGCCCAATTCCATAAGCATCTTGATTATGTTCCTCATCAGCCCCCGGTCTATAACTTCACCAGTTCGCTCTCTATGTACTAGTTCAAGAAGTGTGCTCAGAAGCCTTGACTGTATTTTGCTGGAATGTATAATATTATCCCTCCACAAGTTAAGTCCCAGTTCGTGAACAGGAGTTTTATGGGTATTTGGAATATAAGTCCTGTCCATGTACATCAATATGTCTCGAATCATTTGCAACGCTTTGTTGTGGTCATTCCATTTCCTGTTCAGCTCTTCAAGAAACAAATCACCTTGAGCAGCCTCTATAGATTTTGATATTTCTTTGAGGTGCGCAGTCATAGTTGTTACGAGTCCAGAGTACAGCTTCTCACCAAATTTGTGCAAAACCATATTGTATGCATTCCTAAATTCATGTCAAAAAGCCAATATCATAAAGAAAAGATCTAAAATTTGATCATCTCATAAATTCACTTAGGCAAGATTGCTAAGAGAGAGTAAACACAAATCATCAAGCATTTCAAGTGCAAATTTTTTATTTTTATTTTGGAGAGGATTGATGTTCAGAGTTTCAAAGATTTGATTCTATGTTAAAGTTCCCTTTTTCTAATGAAAACATGCATTCCCATATCTAATCTGTTACCACTCTTCACTCATAACATGAACTGTTATATCACATAAAGGATCACTGCAACTGAATGAAGCCGATGCCGAAAAAATAAAATCCAGCGTATCCAGCAAAAGAATTGAAAAACAACAAAGAAACTTTGGCATATTATATAATTAACATATGATAATCTTGAAAACTCAGCAACGTGTATAGTTCAAAAATAATATGAAAACTAGATAAAAGTGCAACTATTTGATCAACTACGACTGCAGAGAGAGCTACCATGATTGCTCATCAGTCATTAGTAAACCCTATCAATCGTCCGCCAGCATAACCACAGTCCACCTTAATCATCTAATATGCCACATATGGCCAATAAAAAGTTAACAGCCCTAGGATCATCCAGGAACTGGCAATTGATTCATTTGTTCCCAACATATAATTTACTAAACCAGCCGCAGAACAATTCGATTAAATCTCTCCAAGCTGATTACCTCCATAGTCACGTTTAGAAGGTATTTTCAACTTCATAACCTAAGTATGAAGTCAAAAATCCATATATAATACAATGGGACTGATGAAAAAACTCTTCGTAGTTTTAAATTATCAAAACACAAGAAAACCCTAATTGGTCTTGCATCCGCAAGTTTATAAATTTAAGAAAAGTTTTCAATAATCTAAACACGAAATTATTTCTGGAACATTTAGGGTTCTACACCAAATTAATAGCAATAACCGACATAACAAAAAAAAAAAAAAAGGAAATAAAACTAAATTCTAAGATCGAAAATTATGAGAATAACATAACACATGAGGCAGCAACAAATCACGTAGAAAAATGACATAAATTAATTGAAAATTTAAATAAAAAATTAATAAAAAAGGGTGGACACCTGTAAAGCTCTTCAAAACTAAGCCCACTAGCGTTACGATTGTAAATCTCATGGATTGCATGCTCGAGAATGTTCCAGGTCTTGTCTGCGTATTTGGGATCCACCACCACCCGGTTCTTGAACGCTTCTATGTGGAAAATCCTTTTCTTTTGATTACTCATGTCTTTTTCTTTCCAATCTTCCCTTTTTTTTTTGTCTTGAAATTTGAAACCCGAATCGAAGAAAAACCCCGCGCGAAAACAAACCGTATAAACAAAATGAAAATAGAGGAGAGGACAGATCAAAAACTAAGACGACTATAAAAATCAGACGGTGACGCGGGATTGGGTTTGAAAATGCAGAGATTATTTTTTTTATATTACTATATTTCTTGGAAATATAGAGAGAAAAAAAAAAAAAAGAAGAAGAGATTTTGAACAGCACAGCAGAGCAAGCACAATAGACCCTATTTTAGATGAAATTAAAATGAAAGAAGAAAAAACAGATAATAATTATATAATATATATAGTTATTAATTAAAGAATATTTATTACGTTTGGGATGAAAAATATATTTAAAAAAAAAAAAAAGAGGTCTGATAAAGTGCGGTGAATATGAGAGGAATGAATGATCAACGAACGATGTCAGAGCATCGATAAATTAAAAGCTGATAAAGCAATTAAAACTATTTTAAGGAAGAGGAGTTATTGTATATTATAATAATATAATAATAATAATAATAATATTTTTATTTAATATATTAAAAATAATAATTATCAATTTTGTTATTATTTTAAGTACTAATTAATTAATTAAAAAAAAATCTTGAAGACATCATCCGTCTACATTCTACGGTCTAATTCTGATATAAGAAAAGCACAAAAAAGGGGTCGAAAAGTTGAAGCCAAGTTTGCTGATCCACAACAAATTAAGCTTTTATGTCATTTCCCGCGAATCAATAACAAGCTGATCTAGATAATCATGCTACAGACACATATATTTTTCTATGTCTGCATATGAAATTTGTAGAGTTAATTAATTATTATGTGCATATAATTTTTCTCCTCCATACTTAAAAATAAAATAAAATAAGTAATAAAATTCTGCACTTTGTAGCATGAAAATCGTTATAATTTTTTTTAAATGCATGTTTAATTATTTTCATAATTTTCATTGAACAATAATTCATAAAAATTAAACAACAAAATTACACACAAGTCCAAGGATCGATACCTACCTATGATAGGTTAATCTTCCGATATCCATTTATTTTTTGTTTTTCATCGACTACAATAGTTAGCAGTAGGTATAGTTTGAGCTTTGGCTGGTTTCTTTTTTATGGCTGTATGTTTGAGACTTGATGTGGTCGTAAATGTAAGTCTTTATTTGCTGCCTTCTATATGTTTCAGCTGCTTGAGCAATGGCGGAGCCCCCCCCCCACCCCGCCGGATTGATTAATGTGTTTCATAAAGACTTTCGGAGACATTCCAGCCGTTGTTACTACTCTAGCTGGCCAAAATGGTATTATGAGTCCCATAAGATACAAGGCATATATGACTAGACTATTGTTGAAGTCTTTCTACTGGGAGTCCGAAGTCGGGCAGAATCCTGTGACGCAATGAAAGTCAGAAGGATGCCGGAGTTTATACTCCGGGAGCCCTCTCCGATGGTTAAGTCAAAAAGAGTGTTTTATACAATGCATTCTTGTAATTCTCTTGGAGTTGGAATGTTTACCAGTGAGCGGGCTTGCCTTTTTATAGGATTTGTTTGGGGATATTGTGTCAGATAGTTTGGTGGTGATGTGACCATCTCCGAGCTAGGTGTCGGGCTATGGTGCCTATTGGTCGGTTCAGTCAGTCGGCCGCCAGTCGAGATGTCAACTCCGTATTTAACGTTGCTGCCGGTAGGTCAAATCATTGTCAGGTATGACTTGGTGGTCGACATTATAGAACTGTGCATTGTCAGGTACGACTTGGCGGTCAACATTATAGAACTGTGCCGTTTTGGCGGTCATCGTATGCGGGATATAACAATAGTCCCCCCAAGGTCCAAAAAGGCGGTCATAAAGTGACCTGACGTTTTGGACGTGTGAAATGGGGAGTTGGCACATGGGGTGTGGAGCCGAACGCGCGGGAGACAAAAAGGTACAGAAGGTACAATTGGCAGTAATGACAGCAGTAATGGCAAGATAACGGAAGGGCATAGGAAAGGGGAAGGGAATGAGGGGAGGACACGTGTCCTGACAGGGGATTTGTAGGGGCGCATTTTGGGGGATTCGAAGGGGCGAAGGGAACACGTGTCAGTGCGGGACAGTTATAGCGGTGAATAGGGTTGTGACACGTAGCGAGGGGGGAAGTGGAAGGGGTGAGAGTGCGCGGGTATATAATGGGGGGAGGGGCTGAGGAGCTGCTTCACATTTGTGAAAAGAAAGCAGAGTAAAAGTTGAGGAACTTGTGCAAGGAAGAAGGGAAAAGCGTTGTATTTTGAGAGGGTGAGTTGTTGTGTGCGAGCGTTGGTAACAGGTTACAGTGGTTTGGCAGTGGACGTGCTTGAGGAGGCGCGAAGAGGAATGCTGCAAGAAAGAAAAATCGTTGTCTGGTAAGTGCGTGGTCTTTTTTATTGGCAGGTTTGGGCAGGGGTTTGTAGTTCATGGTAAGGGGTGGTAGGCTGTTGGTGAAGTCTGTGGCAAGAAAGGGGAGATTGGAGGAAGTGGGAAACGAGGTAAGGGCAATAGGAGGGCATTTAAATCAGGGAGACATGTCTAGGCACGTAGTGTCAGAGGAGGAGCGGGAAGAGATAAGAGGAGTGGTCGCCGAACAAAGAGGAGACCAAGGGGAAGAAGGGTCGAGTGGTGAAGAGGTCGAGGGGGTGGTTGGCGAGGAGGATGTACAGGGTGCAGTCACCAGGGAGGAGGCTGAGGAGGCGATCACCGAGGTGGATACGTCGGCGGTAGAGAGGCATGTAGGGGAAGTGAATATGGAGGTGGTATGGCAGTGGATGTATGATAGGGGGTCGATCTGGAGAGGTACCAGATTGCGGAGGTAGGTCCAGACAAGCGAGCGACATTCGTCGAAGGGGATAGTGCGGCGTTCTACCTGCACATATTCAAAGCTGGCTTCCACCTGCCGCTGGAGCCTTTTTTTGGTGAGGTGCTTAAGGTGTTTAACCTGTCGCCCAACCAGTTAAAGCTAAACAGTTAAGCGATCATGTTAACTTATTTTCTGGTGTGCAAGGAGAAAGGGTGGCGACCATCTGTAGGGGTGGTAAGGGAGCTCTATTTCCTGAAACAGGGGGAGCCCTATTTTTATTATTTGCAGTCGAGGGAAGGGGGTAGGATGGTGGTAGACCTACCGTCGAATGCGTATATACACCGGGACCAATTCTTTGTGGTAACAAAAAGGGTGGGCACGGAATGGGGGTTCCCAGTGCATTGGGGAAGGAGGGCTAGGGCGAGTAACGAAGGAATTGGCTGGTAGCTTGCGGAAGAGGAGCAGGTGCTCTTCTTTAGAGGAGGATGTGTGAGCAGCAGAATGTACCTGATATTTCGGAACATCCGAAGAAAGTGCCTGGGTCGAGATTTGAAGGACGTGCCAGAAGGGCCAGTGCATCCTGTTAGTCGACAAAGGCGGAGGCGCTTATTGCGACATCAAAGAGGTATGAGACAGATTAGTGCATGTAAGTGGTAATGTGGCGTGTGTATATGTTGAGCTAAAGTGTTGATGCGCCCTGTTATCTTGTGTAGGGGAGCATGGACCGAAAGAAAGGATTGAAGATGTGGAAAGAGGGGGGTGCTACAGAGATGGCGGGTGACGACGGGGAGGGTAGTAGGGCGAGTGGGGCGAAGCGGACGGGTAGTGTAGATGGGGGTGACCGCCAATCGAGTCAGGGGATGGAAGAGGGGATTTGTTTTAAGTACTCGTAAGTATGAAAAGATGAACTATGGTACTGACTTGACGTGTTATCTGTTATGCAGGAATGGATGCAGTTCAAGCAGCATTGGCAGAGAGGGCGACCAGGCAGGCTGCTGCAGAAAGGGCGGCTGCGCGTCAAAAATGGGGGAAAGGAAAGATAGGTGAACGAGCGGAGGAGGAGGCGAGTGCTGCTGTAAATACCGCGACGGCTGGTCACCTAGACGCCAAGTCGATTACGAGTTTGGTGGCTGCAGCAATCCCTGTGTCGCAACCTGGGGTAGAGACGTTGGGTCGAGTGGCGAGCCGGCACCTGGGTTGACCTCCTAACCAAGTACGACGTCTCTGAGGCTACGAGTGAGCCGTGGGGGGCCCAACATAAGTGGTCCTGGCATTTTACGAAGCAATAGGGTGCTAGACTTTGAATCCGCTCTAAGGTAGTCCATGAAGGGAGTGGCGGCCAGCGACCGAGAAGGATTGTTAAAGAGAAGTCTGGCACAAAACCTGAATACCGCGATGGTAGGGATGGTGGAGGCATTGCATTGCCAGACGGCGTACACCTACCAAATGGTAAATTGGCAGGAAAGGTTTAACCAGCAGGCGTCTAAGATTGCTGAATTGGACGCTCAAGTCGGGAAGCAGAAAGACATGAATGCCAAGCTGGAGGCATCTCTAAAGGAGGTTGAAGAGAGGCGTATGACAGAGATAGCCGACCTGCTCCTAAGGGGTGTAAAGGCCAAAGCGGCTGCTACTGAATCGGCGAGGAAGCTCGAGGAGCGTAATGCTGAGTTGGCTTTCGCGAAGTCCAGAGTGGCAAAGTTGGAGGGCCAGCTAGGCGATCTGCAGGCTCGCCATTAGGGGGAGTTGAAGCGGTAGCAGGAGGAAATTTTTGATAAACTTTTCACTGCTGTGGATTCATATCGGTGAAGTGCTTTGTATGGGGTCCAACTGCTGCGTGGGCCTTTAGATTTACGGGCGATCGACTTAGGATGCCTATATTCGCCTCTCTCGGACTTTAATGTTTTACTCTCGAGTCAGCAAGAAGTAGATGCAGGGCGGGTGAAGGATGCAGCCTTGATTACCCCGGTGGTTGAGGAATCTAATCAGGGAGATTCTGGTGATGAGGCTGGTGCCCAGACTGTCTCGTCGACTAGGGACGAGTAGTGTTGTAATTATGACTGTTGTAAATAATTCTGAATGTGAATAAAATTTTTTCGTTGTGTGTATAATTTGTGTATCGTATTGTGGTTCCTTGTGGTTGTGTAAGGTTTATGGTTGAGGTGTTTGTGTGAAAATTATTTTGGTTCCTTGAGTTATTTGTGCCATGGTGGCGTTTATTTTGAAAGGAAACGCGGCGATGGCGATGAATAGTTTTGCCTTGGCGAGTTTTGGTTTAATAATAAAAGATCATTCTCGACAAAATTTGTGTCGGTAGTGATTTGTCCAAGTTGTGTCGTGGCGAAGGCATTGTAGTAAGTATAGTGCCTTGGCGATTGCATTGTAGTAAACATGGAGACTAGGCGGTTGCTTGTGCTAGTAACAAAAGATCACGCCCGACAGTAATTGCGTTGTAGCAATTTGTATCGTGTTGTGTCAGGGCGATTGCTTTCTTGTAAGTAAGAGTTGATGGATCGTCGAAATGTCTTTGTAAGACAAAGGTATATAATGGCAACCAAAAAATGTTGGTAGCGGATGTATTTACAAATAATATTTCTTCAAATGGGCAGCGTTCCATGTACTAGAAATGGGGTGCCCGTCTAATGTGGCTAGCCTGTAAGTGCCAAAACTTAGGACTTGGCTGATCTGATAGGGTCCTTCCTAATGTGGGGAAAGTTTTTTTCATTCGGCTCTTGGTTGACTGGCTTCACAGTTTCAAAGAACAAGGTTGCCCACCTGGAATTGGCGGTTGCAGACTCGTCGGTTATAATACCGGCTAACTTGATGTGCACGGACAGCCATGCGAATTGCGGCGTCTTCTCTAGCTTCCTCGAGTAGATCAAGGTTGGCTTTGAGATGGTCAGAATTGAGCTCTGGATTCGGGTATGTGGTGCGAAAACTGTGGACCCTCATTTCGACGGGTATGACAGCCTCTGTTCCATAAACGAGGCTAAAAGGAGTAGCTTCAGTCGCCTGAGTTGCAGTCGTTCTGATAGCCCAAAGGATGCCAGGTGTTTCATCGGCCTATGAGCCCTTTGCATCGTCCAGCTTCTTCTTTAGAGGTTGGAGAATGTTTTTATTCATGGACTCGACTTGGCCATTTGATTGGGGGTGGGTGATAGAGGTGTGGACGAGATTAATGTTTAAGTGTGAACAAAAATCATGGAGTTTGTCGGCTGTTAATTGCTTGCCATTTTCTACTGTAATGACATGAGGAACGCCAAACCGACAAAGTATATAACGCCAAATGAAACTTTTCATATTTCGAGCCGTAATAGTGGCGACTGGTTCTGCTTCGACCCATTTGGTGAAGTAATCGTAGGCGACCAGTAAAAATTTTCGTTAGGCGGTAGCCAAAGGGAATGGCCCTAATATATCAATGCCTCAGACACAGAATGGCCAAGGACTGAAGATCTGTTTAAGTGCTTCAGCTGGTTGTCTGGGAATGGCGGCGAAACGTTGGCATTTGTCACATTTTTTGACAAGGGCAGCAGTATCTTTTTTCGTGGTGGGCCAGAAGAAACCCTGCCGTAAGGCTTTGAGGGCTAGCGATCATTCACCCATATGGTTCCCGCAGACGCCTTCGTGTATCTCTTTCAAAACGTAAGTTGCTTCGGAGAGGTTAAGATATTTTAGCAATAGGAGAGTAAAAGACTTTTGTATAAAAAGTTGTCGAGTAGAATATACTTGGATGCTCTTTGTTCCAATCGTCTTTTTTGGACCGAGTCGATGGGAGTTTGGTTATCTTTGAGAAAGGAAATGATTGGTGTCATCCAGTTTTCTTCGACATCAGCCGCAATGTGGTGGACAGATCTGTTGTAGCTGGGTTTCAAGAGGTTTTTGAGGAGGATTTTGCCCCTGGTGGAGATGTCGAGAGTGCTTGCTAGTTTGGACAGAACATCAACCCTGGAGTTGTCCCCTCTGGGTATCTGGTTGATGGTAACATGGGCAAACTACTGAGAAAGGGCCATGACAACTGTGTGGTATTTGGCGAGTAACTCATCCTTCACATCGTATAAGCCATTCACCTGGCTGGCGACGAGTTGAGAGTCTGTGTGGGTGACTATATGATTGGCACCCAAAGTTTTGGCTAATCCCAGGCTGGCAATTAAAGATTCATACTCAGCTGCATTGTTGGAGGTGGCAAACTGCAAGGAGAGGCCGTAGTGCCATTCATGTCCTTCGGGGTCGAGTAGCAATACGCCGGCACCATCTTTTGTTGTGCCGGAAGAGCCATCAACAAAAATTTGCCATACGCCATCTTTGGCGCTTGGAGGTGGGTCAGTGCAGGTGTTGCCATGATCGCCTGGCGGTACTGGTTCTAAGATGTGATCTGGAGACTGAAGAAAGGTGCATTCGACGATGAAATCGATGAGTGCCTGTGCTTTGATAGTTTTACGGGGACAATATGAGAGCCCGAATTTGCTAAGCTCGATGCTCCAACGGATAAGTCGTCCGGCTGAGTCGACTTTGGTGAGGACATCTTTAAGAGGTTCATCGGTGAGGATAGTGATTGAGTGTGCTTGGAAGTATTACCTCAATTTGCGTGCTGTGATGACAAGTACGAAAGCCATTTTTTTCGGTTTGCTGTAACGGAGTTCGCCAGGCTGCAGTGCTCTGCTAACATAGTAGATAAAAAACTGATGTCCTCGTTCTTCTTGGACTAAAACAGCAGCGACAGTTTCATCTAAAGCTGCAAGATAGACAAATAGGGGTTCGCCAGTCTTTGGACTTGTGAGTAGAGGGGGAGTGCTCAGATATTCTTTGAGTTGGTCGAACGATTGCTGGCACTCGTCAGTCCATTGGTATCTAGTCGCCTTCTGCAGCAACCAAAAAAATGGTAAACATTTTTCTGCAGATTTAAAGATGAAACGGTTGAGGGCAGCTACTCACCCCGTTAATCGTTGTACTTCTTTGATGGATCTGGGCGGGCGCATTTGCAGGATTGCTTTGATTTTTTCAGGATTAGCTTCAATGCCTCTGGAGGAGATCATGAAGCCCAAAAATTTCCTTGCGGACACACCAAACACACATTTTAAAGGGTTAAGTTTCATTTTGTACTTACAGAGTATGTCGAATATGCCCGAGAGATCACTGAGGTGCTGGTGTAGGAAGGGGCTTTTGACGAGCATATCATCCATGTAGATTTCCATCGAATGCCCAATTTGCCCTTTGAAGAGCTTGTTGACTAAGCGTTGGTATGTGGCACCCGCATTCTTTAAGCCAAATGGCATGACTTGGTAGCAAAAGGTACCGTCTTCCGTGATGAATGTCGTTTTTTCTTGGTCACGAGAGTCCATCTTGATTTGGTTGTACCCAGAGAAGGCTTCCATAAAACTCAGGAGTTTGCGTCCGGCGGATGCGTCCACTAGGCGATCAATGCTGGGAAGAGGGTGGCTGTCTTTGGGGCAGGCCTTATTCAGGTCAGTGAAGTCCACGCATATTCGCCACTTTTTCGAGGGCTTTTTGACCATTACGACATTGGCGAGCCAGTCTGGATATTTGATTTCCCTGACATAATTGGCATGTAATAATTTGTCGACCTCTTTATGGATCGCATGGAGTCGTCCCGGGGTAAATTTGTGCTGCCTTTGTTTAACTGTCAAGGCACGTGGGTTAACATGGAGTGAGTGCATGATAACGGCTGGATCGATGCCAGGCATGTCGGCTGCGGACCAGGTGAACATGTCAGCTTTCCTTCGAAGGAATTTGGTGAGGAGATTCTTGCCTTGAGCATCAAGAGCAGAACCAATGCAGGTGGTCAACTCTTGATCCGAGTCATAGAGGGAAATCTTTTCGGTATCCTCGGTCGGCTGGGGTTTTTGATCATAAAAATCATCTCTGGCGTCTATCTGTTCTAGGTCAATTGCGTCTGGTTGAGCCGACGTAATAGTATGAACAGATGGTCCGGCCTTACTTTCTAGGGTTACGGTGGGGTGGCATGTGGCTATCTCGATTGATAACAGATGACATTATCGCGCGGTCCATTGGTCGAAACTCATATATCCAATCCCCGTAGGTGTGGAGAATTTGACTGTCAAGCAGTAGACAGCGGTGACCATTTTTAGCCTTTTCATCAATGGTCGACCGATAATGGCATTGTAAGCGGAGGGCTAGTCGACGACAAGAAAGTCGACCAAAGCATTTACGGTATGTTCTCTGTCGCCCACGGTTGCTGGAAGCGTGATCGTCCCTTTGACAGGTATAGGTTGGTTGGCGAATCCGTATATTGGGGATGACGGGGTGTGGTCGGCTGCTGTAAAGCCCATTCAACGGAATGCATCTCAGTGTAGAATTTCCACAGCACTTCCATCATCAATGAGGATCTGGTGGACTTGATAGTTGCCTATGGTAGCGGAGACCACGATGGGATCGTTTTCACGATCTAACAAGAGCTGGGAATCGTCATCGTCAAAATGGATCACCTAGTCTGCTTTCTTAGCACGCTTGGATGCTACGTCGACCGCCATCACCGAGCGAAGGTGGGACTTTCGTTTTGATTTGCTGATCGCCCAAGTTTCTGCCGGGCTGACGATCATATTGATGATGCCGGCAACAGGCCGTTTGGATACAGTCTCCCTGCGCTCATTCGGGGATCGAGTTTGATCCTTGACGTGCAATTCTTTCTTCACAAACTGTTTAATCGCTCCCTTCCTTACCAGCGATTCGATGGCATTCTTTAGGCTAAAGCAGTCTTCAGTGGTATGCCCGATATCGTTGTGAAAGTTACATCGCTTTATGGGGTCGCGCATGCTGCGGTCGCTTCTTATTGGAACCGGGTGCTCCAGAAGCCCCTCCCTCATTATGGCATTCAGGATTTGGGATCTAGGGGCTATCAGCGGCGTGTAGGATTCATACTTGACATGAAAGGCAGGCCATGCCCGTTTCCTGGTAGGGCTTCGTTGTGGAGTGGCGGTTGGAATTTCTTTTTGGGGTCGGTTGTTTGGGCGGTCAGTAAACCAGCTAGATCTTGGCCCGTGACCTACCCTCTGCTCATGATCCCAAGTATCCGCTCGTCGACTAGCGATTTCAATTTCTTCAGCTTTCGTGTATTTTTGTGCCTTCTCGTAAAGCTGATACAGCTTCGTAGGCTAGGCATCCGTCAAGGCATATTTTAAGTACTTATGCCGGATGCCAGTTGTGAAGGCTTGGATGGCCCACTCGTCATTTAGATCCCGAACTTCTAGGGCGGTCGCATTGAAATGTTTAAGGTAATCGCGGATCGTCTCATCATTATTTTGCTTGATCGCCATTAAGTTGGCAGATGTTCTTGTAGCTGTTCTGTAGCTACTGAAGTGGGCAAGAAAATGTCTTCCCAGTTGGTCGAAATTGGTAATAGATCCTGGATTCAGGGAATACCACCAGGTTTATGCCGACCCTCGTAACGTCATAGGGAAAATGCGACACTGGATGGCGTCTGGCACATCACGCAGGTTATGAAAAGCGCGAAAATGATTCAGATGGTCAGCTGGATCAATTTTACCATCGTAAGTGTCTGGAGAGAGTTTGACTTTCTGAGGGACCTGTACCTGGCGGATACAAGGTGAGGGCGGATTATGTTCTTCTGATAGCCATTCCCAGTTGTCTTTTCGTGGCTCTCGAAGATCCTTGATTTCTTGCTTCAAGGCCGCTACCTGCTGAGCGAGATCGAAAGTCGATCCTGATGGGTGATGGCCACTGGTATGATGGGAGGCTCCTTGTGTCATTTGCCTTTAGTTTGGGGTAGAGCAGGAGCTTTCTATTGCAATCGGGCGAGTTGGTCAGTCGGTTGTAACATGTCGCTCTTGCATGTCAGAGTTTGGATGGTTCATTGTCTGTTGGTTTGGGCGATCAATAGGTTGTGCGTTTTGGCAGTTGGTCTGGGAGTTGACAAGTTGTGCCAGTTGAATCTGGGATTGTTGGATGGCGGCTAGTTGACTGGCGATGGCTTAGAATTGGGCTTGGTAATGCGCATGGTAATCTGGCTGGCTGGGTGGTGTGGGTGTGCTGTACTGAGTAAAGGGGAGTAAGAAGACGTTAAAGGGTGCGTGTAGGGTATTTGTGGTGACAATGCTCCCTGGGGCTGTAGTGCTGGGGCCAGCGGCCTATCCTACGTGTGGGGTAGAGGTGGCCAACGGTGGGATTAACCCCAATAAATTTTGGTAATACGTGAATGGCGAGTGAGACAGCCATGAAGGTAATGAGATGGGTATGTGGGGTGCTTGGGTGTTTGACGAGCTGGGCATTACTAGGATTGCCGGGACTTCGGTGTGGCTTGTTGCCACGATGGGTGATGAAGTGTTTTGTGGGACATCGACATTTCGGTCAGCCATGGTCTTTTATGATCGCTTTCCAACAGACAGCGCCAATTGTTGAAGTCTTCCTGCTGGGAGTCCAAAGTTCGGCAGAATCCTGTGACATAATGAAAGTCAGAAGGACGCCGGAGTTTATACTCCGGGAGCATTCTCCGATGGTTAAGTCAAAAAGAGTGTTTTATACAATGTATTCTTGTAATTCTCTTAGAGTTGGAATACTTACAAGTGAGTGGGCTTGCCTTTTTATAGGATTTGTTTGGGGACATTGTGTCAGATGGTTTGGTGGTGATGTGACCTTCACCGAGCTAGGTGTGGGGCTATGGTGCCTATTGATCGGTTCAGTCAGTCGGCCGTCAGTCAGGATGTCAACTCCGTATTTAATGTTGCTGCCGGTAGGTCAAATCATTGTCAGGTATAACTTGGTGGTCGACATTATAGAACTGTGCATTGTCAGGTACGATTTGGCGGTCGACATTATAGAACTGTGCCATTTTGGCCATTTTGACGGTGGTCGTATGCGGGATATAACAACTATAATTTCAAGTTTCAGTTTCCTGCATCTTTTTTCATTTTTTCTTAACACTCTAGGTAGGGACAGTAACCTTTAACTCGTGCTTGATGATATCAGCTTGTATACTGTCTCTTATATGTATGTAATGTAGGAATTTTTCTCATTGACAAATGACAACATCTATCGATTTATAACTTGTGAAAGGCAATTCAAGTATGAGGCTGATTTGAAATAAAAACTATTATGTGTCCCTTCCTTGTATGTGTATGCATATTTTTGAGGCAAAAGCTGTAAGTCAGAAGTTGGAAACTTGTTCTTTTAACCAACTTTATAATTTCTGCTCCGCCTCATTTCTTTTTTTCTTTTTGGTCTGATTGATCTGCCCCTAGATCCAGATCAGACTTGATTTCCCCTTTGTTAGAGCAGAACATAAAGTTTTGGTTTGCTTTATTTTATTGTTAGTTCTTATGGTGACTTGACTGGGATGCTAATATTTGTTTTGGCTGTAAATTTTGTGGGTTACGTCGTTGTGGAACTTGGAAATGGGCTGACCGATCTTTGTAAGTGGTTGGATTGGATTTGGATATTCCGTTCCTGAGTTTCTCTGTTTCTTCATTCTCTCTTTCTCTCTCTCTCTCTCTCTCTCTCTCTCTCTCTCTCTAAGCATAAGGCAGCAGTACCAACTTCTACACAGTTATTCTTTCTCTGTAGGAAAATAAAGAGACATCATTTCATGGCTCTTTTTCCGTTTTTTAGACATTCTGAAAGCAAATACATATATATATATATATATATATATATGTTAAGAAGCTTTAACTTGTTGGCAAGTAATTTGACGTATATATAGCAATAACAAGCAACTTTATCATCTGATTGCCCAGTTGAGTGTGGAATTACGCCATTTTTCTGTAGAACTTTGGCTACAATGTATCTTATTATGACTGCTGCAGTCCGCTGAGCGAAAGCGGCAGTACAGTGTTGTTGCAGGCTTGGCCATTCCTGCTATGCTATGCTATGCAATGCAATCTGGGTTTGAAGCGTTTAATACTAGCTGTTAGAATACAAAATTCAAATTGAATGATTGGAGCCTATTTAGTCCTACCATCTGAAATTAATCTGTGGGCAGGTAAAACTACATGATTTTCATCCTCCCCTTTTCCCTGAAACGATATATATACTTACGATCAGCAGTTTTTTGATATCTGTGGATGGATCTCTTAAAAAAAATTGTAAAAACATTTGTTCATGTGTATCACGTTAATTTCAAAATAATTCTTTTTAGTCTTTGGCAGTGATTTTCACTGCCAATCAAGCAACTCGTTTGCTGGGCTGACGGAACTTCTTGATGCGTGAAACATATTCGCAAATCTTTGACTGGAAGGAACTTGCAGCATGCATGCGAATTAATTTTTCGAAGTCACCCATCACCGATGTATATAATATATTTTCCATGATGTGATATATGATGGATGGATAGATGTAAACCATTAATATTGAATTTTCTTTGGTGGCTGGTCTAGACATCAAATGATACCCAAAATGTAGATGATAAAGATGAGAGATTTAATTTAGTGTATGCTGAAGAGGGGCTATGGATGTTATGCTTTTGTGATATTGTTTTCCATCCCAATCATCAGCCTTATTTTTCAACCCATAATCATTTCAAGCTTCTTCTCCAATCATATTTCAAATCTGAT
This sequence comes from Adansonia rubrostipa, assembly GCA_038381775.1. Lineage (NCBI taxonomy): Eukaryota > Viridiplantae > Streptophyta > Magnoliopsida > Malvales > Malvaceae > Adansonia > Adansonia rubrostipa. The sequence continues at coordinate 6,199,764 of JBBYHM010000020.1, read as the reverse complement.
TTATTGCACAGTATCATTCTTAAAAGTTTAAGAAACTAGAAAATATATATATATATATATCACCCACCGAACTTGCACCTCTGTATTCGGTATTGCCTTAACAAATGAAACATACATAGTGCACTTCTTTTGGAAGATGAACCAAGTTTTCAATTACTAACTATACAATGGCATTTCCTAATTATATGAATATATTTCTATTTATCAAGCTTGTCAAAACTAAATCTATATTTAATTATCTAAAAAAAAAGAATAAAATAATAAGATTCATCTATACCATTCAACTTATTTATTGGCAAATATTGCAAATAGAGAGACTAACACCATCAGCTGAAACAAAGAAATATAAAATCAATAAAGGATTTCAAAGTTTACATAAGAAAAATTCTGGGAATATATAGCCCATCAATTTTAATGATGAATGCAATCAGTACTTCAGCCAACATCCAAGATAACAACCTCCGCAACTTATTTCCTCCATCAAAGACAATTCCAAGAAAATCAAGGATGAAGAGACCCATATGACTAGTTCTATGTCCTTTAAAAAAAAAATGCTTCAACAAACTCTAATGGCAACCTAGCAATGTGTTGGTACTTCAAATTATTGAACCTATTCGTGTGCTACATGATGCCAACCTTTGCAAGTTCTCATGTCACTGAAAACGGGGGAATACACAAATTTAATGGAAGAAATTTTTGAATAAAGTTTGTAAAAAGAAATAAAAACTCAAGACATCCTATCTATCAATAAAGTATTCTATTGAATCTCGAGTAAAATCTGAAACTCTTCCCCCATCATTCCCCATCTAAAACGGAAAAGATGCTAAAAGGAATAAAAGGAAGGGGAAATTACCATTAGCAAGAGTTCAGACTTGTGTGTTGACGGAGAAACCAATCATGTAAACCCCAGTGGCAGTGTGGCACCATTCCACTGCACATGATGCCAGCAAAATCCATCTCTTAGCATCCCATCACCGCACAATTATACACGAAGTTACCCGATCGCTTTCTGGCAAGTAAGTTCCATTGTGGAGGCCCTTCGCTTGGAACCCACGAATTGAGCTCTATAAAACTTGCACCTGAAGCCGTAGGACCACCAATCACTATAAGCCGATCTCCACATGCTCTAAATGCAAGACCCCAACCATTCATTGAAACTGCTCTTTCAGGCAATCTTCCAATTGTCAACCATGATTTTCTCTCCTTATCGTACTTCTTCACCTCCATGTCAGCATGATCAGCAGCATACAGTTCATTATTTACTACTGCAACCAGAGGGGGTGCCCCAGCTGCCGCAGGCATCTCTGCCTCACCAGCTGTCCCACTCCTTCCAGGAGACATATTTGGAATTTCAGTCCACTTTTTTAACTCTAAATCATACTCCTCCCCACAAGTGAGAACCCTCGCATCATTCCCCACTCCTCCACCAGTTCCCCCAATCACATAGAATTTATTATCCATAAATACCCCACTACACAACTTCCTTGGCTTACTCATGCTTGGGAGAGTCTCCCACCTCTGAGTCTCGGAATTGTACATTTCTGCAGAGCTCAGGATATTACCCTGAGAATCACAACCACCAGCTAAAATCGCAATCTCTCCAAGACTAGCTGACCCAAACAAGCACCTCGGAGAATTCATCCTGATCCCAGAAGTCCAAGAGTTTGTCAGAATACTATATCTATATATGACCTGAGAATCCACTTCCTTCCCAAATACAAGCAACTCAGTTCCCACAGCCAAGGATTCCTTATCAGAAAAAATGAAACAATCATTGGGAGGCATCCTAGGCAAATGCATCCACCTGCGTTGAATTGGATCAAATGCCTCCCATTGAAAGAGGTCACAAGAAAAGTAAACCCAATGTTCAATAACACCCTTCTGCCTCCTTGACTTATAGATCTCTCCACTCCTAATTACGGAACGAAAACTACGGTTCAATGAGGCAATGGAACCATAATCGGATCTAGAGCATCTAATCAGACAATTGATGGAGTTGTCTCTCCCAATTGGTTGGATTAACACATCCAATTCCGAAGACGAATTCCCGTTGTCGTCATCATCTTCATCCTCGGACCGTTCCTCTGGTGAGTCCTCCACAGAATCGGACAGGCTGTCATTATCTGATTGGTTATTCAAATCTGTTTTGTCTAGTCCAAAAGGGTGGCCGTGCATAAGTGAAGAATCCAAATCCGAAGAAGAATCATATGGTTTACTATCACCGTCGGATTGGTTACGTGAATCAGGCAAGAGGAAGTCAGGTAAGTCTTGTGGGGAAGAAAAATTAGTATCATTATCGTCGCTGCAAGAATCATCGGAAGCGAGCTTAGACAACTTGGTTTCTCGACAACAACCATCGGATTCGGTGACTGCCAGTGGACGCTTCCCATTGAACATGTAAGGCCAGTCGTTTTCTTGTTGACAGGAGCTTGCAAACACGAAACAAGACTCGCAAGTCCGGTTCTCCACCATGACTCTTTTGCTTCCCCCTCCCGCCTTCAACCGGGAAAATTCCCAAAATAATAACAATGGGAATTTTCAAATCACTATAAAAACCACAAGTATTTTTTTTCCCCCGACCTCAAGAAAAAAAAAAACGCTGTTGAGATTAGTAATTCAACCTATTCCAGAAACAAAAGTAAACAACACTTTCAATTATTAGAAATTCAAAAACGATAAAAACAAACTGAAATATAAATGAAAACGAAAAATAAATTTGAATTAAATAAAAAGACGATCCAAATTGAGTTTATAAATAAAAAACGAATTTTCAGAACAGTTTTTTTTTTTTTTTGTTTCTCTGTTATGTATTGGTTATGGGGAAAAAATGTCAAACATGAAGTAATAGAAGCAAATTTTGTCAAAACTAGAAAAAGAGAACTCACGATCAAACGCGCTGAAGAAAAAAAGGTGCCAGAAACCAGAATTTCAATGAACATAAACACGAACCGAGAAAAAAAATGAACTGACAGATTGAAAAGAAGAGAAGACACCAAAAAAAAAGGCAAATAGGATCTTTTTATGATTTCATTACTATAAGTTCATTAAGAAAAACAGTGATTAAAAACTTAAAAGCATAAAAATGAACAAAAGCAAAAGGAAAGAAGCGACAGAGATAGAGAAAGGAATACTAACAATAATTAATAATAATGTTGTGAGAGACTTACTGATTGGATAAGAAGGAAAATTTTGAGATGAAAGAAATGAAAATGAATTTTGTTTTTCGTCAAGATTTAAGACAGTATCTCAATCTCTCTTTTCCCTTTTCCTTTTTTGTTTCTTTGGCTTTGCTGTTTAATTGGATTTAATTTCTTTTTTTTTTCTTTTTGGTTATCGCTTTCTTCTATATACCAGAGGCTGCCTGTTTGTCCTTCGGATTCTCTCTGCACATCAGACCGAACGAGGAAGCTTTGGTTTTAGCTTTGCCTTTGCCAGCAAACCTTTACAAGCTCCCCTTTATCTCTCTTAAACTTCCCCACTTTCAAGGAAAAAAAAAAAAGTAACATTGGAATTTTGTTTTATGAAATAAAATTTAAATAATTTTAGGAATAATTTTCTTTAAAAAAAAAGTTTTTAAATTTGCCTCTTTTTTTAATCTTATAAATTAAATATCTTAAAATTTAAAAATTAATATGATACAGTTATTACATGTACAGTATTAATCTAGTTATGTTTGTCATATTGTATTTATTGTAAATGTTTAATATTATATTTATTTAATATTTTTATGTTTATTAAATATATTATATTTGATATTATGTTTAAAATTATATTTTAGATTTAAAGTATAATGAATGTACAATACAAACATATCTTAACTATCATTCATTTTTTAAATTATACAATCATGTAATATATATTCTTAAAATATATTTTAAAATTTAAAACAATTAATTTAAAAATATATATAATAATTTTAATATTATATTAGTAAATTAAAACACCTCCTTTCAATGTTCAAAAACAAACCATTTATGGAGCAGTGGCGGCGTGAACTACGGGGAGGGGAGGCCGAGCCGTCGTGGTGGTCGGTACAAGAAAGCGAGTAAACTCATAACCGGTAAAAGCCGGTTGAAACACGTGTTGATTAATGTGATAATTGATGTGAGGAATAAATGAATATGAATAGAATATTAAAAAGTAAAAATAGTCCCTCCCTTTCGTTTGTTTTGAGAGATGAAGAAGACTCCGTCACCCCTACGTCTGTAACTGTTGTCCTTGTAACTTCTAATTTATCGGCCGGTTAATTACTCCATTTTTTTCTTGGCAGGCGCTTCCGTTGGTGGAATTTTGTTTTCATTAAGCAGAGGCTTTGGCTATGAGCCTTTGAGTAGAGTCGCTTTTTGAGAAAAATGTTAAGCTTAAAACTGATTAAGTAATTATCCAATTGGACCAGTCAAATTAATTAACATTATCCATAAGAATCATATTCATAATCATAATTATCACTCAATTTGCTACGTTAGATATACTAAAAAACTTATCAGTGAGAAAATTATGGAACAAAATAAAAATTAAAAAAAAAAAAACTTCGGAACAAAAGCTTTTGGTTATTTCCTTTATATTTGGTTGTTAGCCTTTTTTTTCTTTTAAAATCAAAATGGAAATACATTGAATTAAAGAATATTAGTGAGCAAACAAAAACAAGATTACTTGGATGTCGCTTAATTGGCTTGATACACATAGGTATGTACGTAAATTTAGCTCTCAAATTTTCTTTATCGTAATTTAATACACAAGTGCTTGTAGGCTAACTCGAAAAAGAAATCCTTCTTAGCAGAATCAATTAAACTATGTTCCTTTTTTATATATTCCCAAAAAAAAAAAAAAAGGAAAAATCTTTGGACTGGCTGGCAGTTTCATCATAAGTTCAATTTTAAATTCAGCCGACCAAAATTCAATGCAACAAAGATATCTATTATTCGTCCCAAAGTAAGATTATACTTTATCTTTTAATTTACTACTTAATTTAATATTTTTTATCCTAAAAATCTTGATAAATCAATTTAATAATTTTATACTTATTAGTATAAAATATATGAAAGTAATTTTTTCTTGAATTTAAAAAAATAAAGGAGGAAATAACAATTAATCATCTAGCACAGCAAGCACTTAATGGCAGGCCAATCTGGCACTTCCGGTTGGTATCTTTCTTCTTCGCTTCCCTCTTGGAAAGAGAGAGATAATAATAGACATTAGACAAAGAGAAAGAGAAAGAGAAGTAAAATTGCCAAAGAAGTAAGGAAAAATATATAATCATTTTCATCAACTTTCACTGAGCTCAATAAATCATTTTAACTTTTAATTATACATACATACATGCATACATACTAATATTTTATAGGTTACTGATAGGAGTCGGCTTAGCACTTTCTTGCCTGAAAACCTTTAGAAAATAATCATCACTCCCACCCGCCCGACCTCCTTCTCTTTATTTCCCTAATCATTTTTTTTTCCATTTTTTAAATTATAATTTTTGGAATAAAAATTTAAAATCAATTTTTTTTATACAAATTGAGATGTATAAGTAAACAAATAAATAATTTTGGTCTGTATGCATTAAAGTAACTCATATTCAAATGATACATTAATATTTTTCGTTGTAGTAAACAAAAAATTCGAGATGAAAAACGAAATATACATCAAAGAAAAAAAAAAGGGATTTGGTCAAACGCAACAGCAGTCAATTAAACAAAGGCAAAAAGAATATTGCTACTCGTTTTGGTCAAGTCCGACTATCATCACTTCCGTTTGGCCCTAACTAACGCTGTTTACATTCGATTAACGAATGCGCCTCCCTATGCCCTATTCAAAAGGGCAAAAAAAAGAGAGTAAGAAAGAAAGCTACTTTCGCCCAACCCAAACCAATCGCCTCCCTAGTCCCCCTGTCAAATCACAAGAACAAACATATTCACAGGGGTAACAATGTAATTTCGGTATTGTCGACAGCCGCGTTTTGGAAGACGGCCCAGCTGTCTTGGAGAGTTGCAGTTGGGGATAATTTTAATCACATTTTTTCCATTAAGTTCTCATCCGACGCAAATTGTCAAACCGCATCAAGATTTAATGAATCATTCAATATTTATTTATATTATTATATAAATAAAAAATAAATAGAAAAGAAACGAATTTTATGTATTGAATATTAATTAATAACAATAAAAGGGAAGAAAAAAGGAGAGAGAGAAAAACAAAATCTAATTGTAATGGTTTCTGAGTCCGCTCCTTTGGACGTGGATTTGGTTCTAAACCGCTCTCTCTCTCTCTCTCTCTCTCTCTCTCTCTCTCAATATTAACATCAAATGCCTTAAAAAAAAAATCATCCGCGGCTGGTATCACGAGAGTTTGACATCTTCTTTTAAAAACATTGAGAATTTCTAACAAGATAATATATATTTTTAAAAATTTTTACACTTATCCACCGTCCATTAAATATTTTAACCATTTTGGTCGATATAAATGGCAATATGACAATTTTGTTCCTCCTAATTGTGGGCAATGTCATTCTTTAGCGAATGAAATCACTTCTTTACCCACGGAATCCAGGTTTGTGAAGGGCTGGTTTCGGACTTTTCGAAGGGTTTTTGGTTTATAAACTATAATTTTAATTTTCCTAAGAGTAGTTTCTGAGTTTTGGACTGTTGTGTTTTTGCGTGTATAACTAATGTGTAATGACTTTGACGGCGTCGTCGAGGAGGACCGTGGAAGGAAACCAACGAGTAGAGTCTGGTGCAACGCACGTCATAGAAAAAAGAAAAGAGCAAAAATTTTTTAAAATGAAAAAAAAAAAAAAAAAAGGAAAACACGTACGGCAAGTGTGTCGTGCCGGCTAATTTTTTGGGTAAGCGCGCGACCATCGAGAGGCAAAGACATAGATATAGAAAATTGAGCCACGTGTCTGGGCACGTGGGGCGCTCTAAATGGAAGATTTTTTAAAAATTTTGAGTAAAATAAAATAAAATAAAATAAAATAAAGCCTCGATTCTTGCAACTTTCAATATGAATTTTTTTTTTTTTAATTAAGGGCCGCCTCAACACTTTTCTATAATAATAATCCGTAAAAAGGCATTAAAGACTGAAAATACGAGAACAGTTCACATGGGAGAATGTCCGCCGTGCCGGCTTTTGCTTCCGAATTACACATATTTTAACGTAAAACGATTATGACGATGATGATGATGATTCATATCT
>JBBYHM010000020.1:6142875-6192473 GCA_038381775.1 Adansonia rubrostipa | reverse complement strand
AATATATAAATTATCTATCGTGTCAGAAGGAATCTGATTTTTCATGCATCTATACTAAATTTAATATACTCACACAACATACCCAAAGCTCACAATAACTCTAAACTATCAGCATATATTATTACTATCATATCAAAAATTAAAAATCTATAATATTTAGCTAAGTATAAATCAAAAATTGTATCATTTACCTTATTATTATAAAAAAAAAAGAAAAAATATATGTTGGAAACTTGCCTTCGGACATGGCAGATAATATTTGACTAATAACTATTAAATTTCTTGGAACCCAAGAGATGTGATAGATGCATGAAAAATCAGATTCCTTCTAATACGATAGATAATTTATATAAAATATATATGAGAGAAAGTCGATTAGCAGACCAAAGAGGGGTGGATAGATAATTATAATCTCCTTATTAATAATTTTAATAAGTATCATTTCTTTCTTTGAAATTATTTTTTATACTTTTACTTTTGTTTAATAACTATTTATTTATTTTACTTTTTTTAAAATTTTCTACTATTTGGGTTAGAAACTCACCATAAGAGATGGCGAGTTCGTAGCCGTTCAAAACTCGCCATCTCTGATGGCAAGTTCTTAATGATAGTTTCGTCCCTCGTTGAGAACTCGCCATATAGCCATACTATATGGCGAGTTCTCAACAAATAAACTCGCTTCCTCTCATGGCGAGTTCTCAGTATACGTAAAAAAAGCATATTTCGGGAATTAATTTGAAAATTACTGTAAATCAAAAAATAAAAAAATTGTAATTTTTGTATAAAAACCCCTGTACCCTTTCGTTAGTTCCATATATAGACTATGCCTCTTCATATTTTTTTTGCGAATCATATATCATGATTCCATAATGACTCTTTGGAAATCACTTACCAATGCTATATATGGTGAATGTAAATTCATTTTTTTATCATATTCATAAACTGACTATATATTTATAGCATTGTTCGAACTATATCAACTTCAATCATATGCTCTGTAGCATATCTTAATAAACCAAATAAGGTCAAATAAACTTTATAATTATAATTTGATCTCTAAATCTTTGTGGCTAAATTAATGACTACTATGTTACATATTCTTAATAGAATATCTTATTTTCATATTAGAATAGTGATTATATTATAAATGCTTTTGCTTTCCCACTATTTTATTTTGATTAGAAAAATTGGTCATGCAAATAATATATGACTTATATCATTCCTAGTCAAACCACTTTTATATTCGTAATATATTTTGTAAAATAATTCAACTTTTGATTTCATAGAACCAGCATAAATTCATGTGATAAACAATAAAATAGGTTAAATAATCATAATTTTTATTTAACCTTTTTAACTTAGACTACAAAAATATGTAACCAAATATAAAACCCATTTAGGTTTATGGTCATTTTAAGCCAACCAAGATGATTCGCCTGATATGTCCATCTATATAATAAACTTTCATTTAATTTATTATATATATATAGATATATATAATATTGCCAATAAATATATATATGCATAGTTATAATTATTCATGAAAGATGCAGCCTTAGTGTATATATATATATATATATATATGTAGCAATAATTTAATTTTCATATCATAAGCCACCAACAATATACAGAAAACATGAATTATAAGACAATGTAATAATTTGTAAGTAAAGTTTAGTAGTAACTTTTTTAAATACCTTCGTAGATGTTTCATTATAAGCTATTGAGATTTTAAGATAACTTAATAAATATTCAAAAATCAAAAATTTTACACATAGATAATTAATTTAAATAAAAGTTTATAAAACATATCTGGACGTAGAGTATTATGAAAAATTTGAGCCGCCATTGATTACTTTTTTTATCACTTTAATTTATTTGTATTACAAATTTAATTAAATATATAAAAAAAACGTACCTGACACTCCATAACTTTTCAAATGAAAGATAAACAAATCAAGTTTACAAATGACAAACCTAATGCTCCGTATCTTTTCAAATGAATGATAAACTTAATGAATAACCGATGGGGGATTCTCTTTGGCTCTAAAATATGACCTTGGCCATGCCTTTTTTTTTTTTACTCTTGCCATGTCACCCCAAATATTTGTATCTTAACATGCTCATGTTAGGTAATGGTTTATTAAGTGCTGGGTCTTGCACATTTTATTGTATTCTTGTCTATGGCCTTCACCCTCAATCAAATTTCTCGTAAAATTATACAAACAAAACCTTAAAATTATTAGTACATATGGAATAAAAAACATGGAAAATTGATGAAGACTTCAAGGTGTGTAGCAATGTCACATTCTTTAAGGTTTTATTCACCCTCACCATTAATTAGATATGCAAAAGGGTTACCAGTGTATAAACCTTGAGGATACGATGAAGCCCTATGATTGATGGCATTTTGCGTTGACGACATCAATCCATTATGCACTAAGCAGTGTGCAACAAAACTATCAAAATTCTATTTGTAATTTTCTATATAGTTTTCTATCTATATCTTCCAAATGAGAGAGGTTCTATTTATGAGTGTTGTATATGTCTCATATATTTTTATATACATATGAGAGAAGTAAATGGGCAGATGCTGGAGTGTAGCATAACGAAGTGATAGAGGCAACACCCCTGCAGTACAGTATATAGGTAATTTTGTAAAATTATACCGGGTAGGGTTAGTATAAATATATTATTGATGTAACCCTAAATTTAAAAAATGAATAAAAACTTACAGCTGCTACTTTCAATGACATAGGCACATTGCTGAACCTCATTAAATCTTTGTGTTGATTTTTCCTTTTTTTTTTCTTTTTTGTGTTTTTTCTGGAATTCCTTGATCATTAGTTGTAACAATTAGCATGAGTGTTGGGTTGAGGTGATGAACTCTGTCATAAAATTCGATGTGAAAAAATTTGATGGAACAAATAATTTCGGATTATGACAATGGAGGGTGAAAGATTTGTTGGCCTAACAAGGGATGTTGAAAGCGCTGAACGAAAAAAAATCGTAGACTGTGGAAGATTCTGAATGTGAGGAATTACAGGCGCGAGCAGTGGGAATGATTCTACTATTTTTGTCAAATGATGTTTTGTACCACGTTATAAATCTCACGTCCCTAGTAGAGGTCTAATAGAAATTAGAGAGTTGGTATATGTCAAAGTCCCTGAAAATAAATTGTATCTAAAGCAAAAATTATATGGCCTGAAGATACAAGAGGGCATAGACCTGGTATAACATATTAATTTCTTCAATCATATTATTAGTGATCTGCAAAGAATTAAGGTTAAGATTGAAAATGAAGATAAGGCTATGATTTTGCTGTGTTTCTTACCTTTTTTGTATGAACACCTAGTGACTACACTCACATGGGGAAATGATACAATCAGTGTGGAAGAGATTACAGCAACACTGTTAGCCCATAACCAACACAGGTAGAATTTCGCTAATAGCACCCAAAATGAAGGGCTGTATGTGAAAGGGAACCAGGAATGTGGAAAAAGGCAAAGTAAAGATAATGCAAGCAAAAGGAACTCTGGGTCAAAATCCAAGGGCAGAAAGAATGCTAAGTGTTATAAGTGTCAACAGATAGGGCATGTCGAAAGGAACTATCCAAATAAAAAGAAGTAGAATGATGAAAGGAATAGCGATTCGTCAAAATCCGCTAATGTGGTGCAGAATGATGATTTAGATAGCAGTGATGGGGATTTGCTTTCAGTCCCATCATGTCAACTCACAGACTCATAGATTCTGGATATAGGATGTTTATTTCACATGACTCCTAACAAGGACTGGTTTGATTCATACAGCTCAGGTAATTTTAGTTTCATCTATTTAGGTAATGATAAAGCTTGTGCTATTACTTGAAAGGGACAAATCAAAATTAGGATGTATAATGGTGATGTTAGGACATCGTGTGATGTTAGACATGTACCAAAATTGAAAAAGAATTTGATTTCTTTGGGTGCCTTACATGCTAACGTTTTTGGCTATAAAACTCATAAAGATTGCATCAAGGTGAATAAGGGTGCATTGATAGTAATGAAAGGGAAGAGGACTGCAGGGAACATTTGTAGGCTTTAGGAGATACAGTTGTAGGTGGAGCTGCTGTTGTAGAATCTGATCATGATAGTGTAGCTTTGTGGCACATGAGATTGGGTTATCTAGATGGAAGTGGGATGGCTAAACTTCATAAAAGAGGTTTATTGAAGGGAATTAATTGCTGCAAATTAGATTTTTGTAAGTTTTGTGTGCTTGGGAAACAGTCTAGAGTGAAATTAAAGACAGGTAGACATAAAACTAAAGGAATTCTTGATTATGTGCACTCTGATGTATGAGGTCCCACTAAGGAGTTGTCATTAGGTGGTTCATAATATTTTGTTATTTTTATTGATAATTTTTCTAGGAAGGTCTGGTTATACTTCATAAAATAGAAATCTAAAGTTTTGCCAAGTTCAAGATATGAAAAGCAGAGGTTGAGAACTAGACGGGCAGAAAGATCAAGTACTTAAGATCATATAATGACACCGAGTACACAAACTCATAATTTCAAAAATTTTGTGAGAAGCATGGCATTCAGAGGCATTTCACAGTTCGCAAAACACCACGGCATAATAGAATTTCAGAAAGGATAAACAAGTCTGTAGCTAAAAGAGCTAGGTGTTTGAGATTGAATACAGAACTTCCTAAACGTTTCTGGGTAGAATTACTGAGTATGGCATGTTACGTTATCAACAGATCACCACGAGCCTCTTTGGATGGAAAAGTTGTAGAGGATGTGTGGGCAGGTAATGACGTTGATTTTCTTAACTAAGAATTTTTTAGTTGCCTAGCTTATGTGCATGTTCATAGTGACGAGAGGTCTAAACTTGATCCAAAGTCAAAGAAATGCATTTTCTTGGGATACATGAAAGAGGCCAAGGGGTACAAGTTTTGGGATCCAAAAGAAAAAAAAAAGTGGTGATCAGCAGAGATGCAGCATTTGATGAAAAATCTATGTTGTAGTAGAACAATAATGAGAATGTCTCAGTTTTAAAAGAGAGCGGTAAAAAAGTGATAGAGGTAGGGCTAGAACAACGTGCAAAAGATATTAAAAAAGCTAGAAGTTTTAGTTCAAGAGATGAGAAATCCTTGTCAGATGGAAAGCAGCATCAACGTATAGCCATAGATAGACCAAGACGCACGATTAAGCCTCTAATCAGGTATGGTTTAAAGATTTACCTTTTTCATACTTGATGTAAGTTATGGAGATCTTGTCTCTTTTCAAGAGGTTATAAAATTGGGGATAAAAATAAATGGCTGGGTGCTATGGTAGAAGAAATAAAGGCCTTACACCAGAACAGAACTTGTGAGCTGATTAAACTTCCTAAGGGAAAGTGACCTATAGGGTGTAAGTGGGTGTACAAGAAAAAGACAACAGTATTAAAAAAAAAAAAGAAAAGTTCAAGGCTCGTCTAGTGGCAAAAGGATATTCACAGCAGAAAAGAATTGATTATGATGAGATATTTTCTCCTGTGGTTAAACACACTTCCATCAGGGTTGTGTTGGCATTAGTAGCTAGCTGGGACATGCATTTAGAGCAGATGGATATGAAGACAGCTTTCCTTCATAGCAATTTAGAGAAGCAGATTTACATGGAACAGCTACAGGGGTTTATTCAACCTGGATAAAGCATTTAGTTTGTAGCTTGAAAGAATCACTCTATGGGTTAAAACACTCTCCACGGCAATGTTCAAATGATTTAATGCATACATGATAAAAATTAGCTATAAACGATATGAGTATGATTGCTGTGTTTTTGTTAGGACACTTGATGATGGTTTTTTTATTTTTCTACTACTGTATGTGGATGATATGTTGATTATTGCTAAGAATATGCATGATGTGATTGAGTTAAAAACCTTGTTGGGAAATGAATTTGATATGAAGGATTTAAGTGTTGCCAAGAAGATTCTTGGGATAGAGATTTACAAGGATAGGAGTTCAAGGTAAATGTGGTTATCTTAGTGTAACTATGTTGAGAAGGTGTTAAACAGATTTGGTATGAGCAAGGCTAAACTTGTCAGTACTCCATTGGCAAATCATTTCAAACTTTCCTTGCATCAATGCCCAAAGTTGGATAATGAGATTGAAGGTATGGCTTTAATTCCTTATGCTAATGCTATTGGTTGCCTGATGTATGCCATGGTTTGTACAAGATCAGATTTGGCTCATACTGTTAGTCAGGTTAGCAAGTTCATATCAAAGCTTGGTAAACAATATTGGGAAGCAGTTAAGTAGATTTTCGGGTATCTAAGAGGCACTATGGAGTATGGCCTTGTGTTTGGCGGTAAAAAGAGTAATTTTTTAGTTGTAAGATATGTGGATTTTAACTATGCAAGTAATTTGGATGATAAGAGGCCTACAATAAGATATGTCTTTACTCTTGCAGGAGGACCAATTTGTTGGAAATCAACTGTTCAGTCTATTGTTGCATTGTCTAGAACTAAAGCAGAGTACATGGCAATTGTTGAGGTTGCCAAGGAAGCCTTCTGGCTTATAGGGGTAGTGAAGGAATTGGGCATTGAGCAAGGTGGAGTTAAATTGCACCATGACAATCAAAGTGCTATTTACGTGGCAAAGAATCAATTTTATCATGTTAGAACCAAACATATTGATGTAAGGTTCTACAAGATCAGGGAATTGGTTGAATCTGGTTAGATATTGTTAGAAAATATTCATAACTCTAAAAATGCAGCTAATATGTTTACAAAGCCAGTTACCACAGACAAGTTTAAGTAGTGCTTGGACTTAGTCAATGTTTCTAAATTCTAAACAAGCAGGTCACCTAACCTATCTAAAGTGTGAGGAGTTCTAGTTCTTACCTTTTCTCTTCATGGGGTATATTCGCCAAAGTGGAGATTGTTGTATATGGCTCATATATTTTTATATACATATAGAGTGAAGGCAACGCCCCAGCGGTACAATACATAGGCAATTTTGTAAAATTATATCGGATAGGATAGTATAAATATATTGTTGATGTAATCTTAAATTTAAAAAGTGAATAAAAACTTACAGCTGCCGCTCCCGATGACGTATGCACATTGTCGAACCTCGTTAAATCTCTGTGTTGATTTTCTCTTTCTTTTCTTTTTTGTATTTTTTCTGTAATTCCTTTATCATTAGTCATAACAATAGGCAAAGAAATGCCTCTTCATGTAGACATAACTTTTTTAAATACATGTCAATTTGGATAGTCACACCACTTGATAAATAATCAAGAGACATAACTCTTAATTAAATAATTAAGAGACATTACTTTATAATTATTGAAGACATAACCTTTTATTATTTTGAAAATGATCTATCCTTTGAATTAGGATAAAGCTGAAAAGGAAGGACAGGAAATAGAGATTTGATTTGATTTGAGTGAAAAAGGCAGGAAGAGTTACAACATTACGCCACTTGTATTCGTTTCTTTGCCTCCCATATATCCCATAGTTACGTCGGTCTAGGCTTACTTCCGAAAGACTTCTCTCTTTGAGAATGAAATAATAAAATGCAGCACAGCACATCCGCCGGCTCATAACTACCTTACCAAGCAACCAAACCAAGTTGAACTCATCTTTCATCCAATTGTTGGGACAACTCCTCATCTCATTTTTTATTAATATTCTGAAACCAATGACAGCTGAGCTGACGATAACTCATAATAATACTAAAACTAAATGTGATTCATCCAAAACACTACAGCAGGGAACTCTGTTAAAAACAAAGCTAATTGGCCCAAAAGAAGACAAAGTTATCTGATATACACATTTTTACTGGCATTCCCATTTGATTTAACTTAGACCATGACTTTCTAGTTTAAACATTTTCAATCAGATTGGTCCAACAAAAAACTCAATCTCTAACGTTAAAAAAAAAAAAAGATTAATCCGAAACAATCTTCCTTATTCTCCACCTTTGATATGTATTTTTTTTTTCTGCCATTTGCAATCAATGAATGATTTGCCACCTGAAAAATTTTATATTCTTTCCAAAGCTTTCTATGCGTTCCAAGCAATTTTTTTTCCTGGTACTATGGCCTGGCGATCAGTTTCAGAATCATTACATTGGCAGGCTCCCATTTTCAAAATGCTCATGTAAAGCATGCAGAAGGGGACTTCATGCCATGGATGATCTGACTTAGGGGGAAAGGGTATATTTTCAATTTGAAACGTGAGACATGCGTGATACAGAAAGAATTTTTGACTAATTTCAACAGTGTAACTGTTGACGAGCGAAGGAGCTGGAAATCAGTCACTAACGCTTATTAATGCCTGCTTCAGTCTGGTATAGTTAACTTTTAAACGTGACACTTGACATGCTATATATTTGCTCTAACAATCCAAAATTTCTAGCATAGCACTCTGAAATAAATAAATAAATAGTCCTTTCAGTTTGAACTCTACTTCCTTATTAAAAAAAAAAAAAAATAGCAGGACATACTTTAACATTCTTAGTTCCCATCCCTTGAATAACAGTATATTTTTTCCTTGCCATGCACTATACCCGGACTCCCAGAAATAATGGCAATGGCATCATAGTCATTCTTCTCGTGGCTATGTGTTCTTTTGCAGCCATGGATTATACAGATGCTGCTGTAAGTTTCATTATTCTTCTCAAATTCCATTCTTATATCATCTTTATTTATTATCTCATCACTTTTGGCCCTGAGCTGAACCCAATGTTTAATTACTAACCTAAGATTCTACCATATGCTTCTCAGTGGTTAAATCATGGGGGTGATTTAACTAACAGAAGGTTTGCTGCTGGAGAAGTATTTCTCAGCCCGTTAACTGCCAGGAACTTAGCATTAAGATGGGCATTCTATGCTGGCAAAGACATATCATCAACTCCAGCAGTTGCTAATGGGGTAGTCTACTTCCCATCATGGAATGGATATTTGTATGCAGTAAATGCATTCAATGGTGCTCTAATATGGAAGCAGAATCTTAGTGAGTTAACTGGACAAACTGGCACTGGAGTTGTTGTAAATGTTACGGTCTCCAGATCAACCCCAACAGTTGAAGGGGACCTCTTGATTGTAGGGATATATGGGCCAGCGGTAGTGATTGCTGTTGCCAGATCAACTGGCAGACTTGTTTGGTCTACTACACTAGACCCGCGTCCCAGGGTTCTGATCACAGGATCTGGAACAGTTTACATGGGGTTAATTACCTTTTAGAATCTGCCCTTCCAGCGTTTCTTGCTGCTAAAGATTTATTTATTTACTTGATTTTCCTGCAGGGCGTTCTATGTAGGAGTTTCATCTATAGAGGAGGGATTACTGCCAGAGCAGTGCTGCACTTTCAGAGGCAGTGTTGTAAAGCTAGCCCTTCGAACTGGGGCAATCTTATGGCAAACCTATATGCTTCCAGATAATGGAGGCAGATTGGGAGGTTATGCAGGAGCAGCTGTATGGGGAAGCAGCCCTGCTATTGATATAAACAGGAGATTAGTTTATGTGGCAACCGGGAACCTCTACACAGCTCCTGCTGAAGTTCTCAAATGTCAAGAGGAGCAAAACAATCAGACAGCTAAACCAAGTCATCCTGATCGGTGCATCGGCCCTGATATAAACTACAACTCAATATTAGCCCTGTACATCGATTCCGGAGGGATCAGATGGTCCAGGCAATTTGGGGGCTATGACATTTTTTATTTCGCTTGTTTAGTTCCTAACAACCCTGATTGCCCTCCGGGACCTAATTTAGATGCTGACTTCGGAGAAGCTCCAATGCTCCTCAGTATATTTTCTAATGGAACATTTCGTGATGTTGCGGTTGCAGTGCAAAAGAGTGGCTTCGCCTGGGCTTTAGACCGTGATAATGGTGATATAGTCTGGTTCAATGTAAGTATGAAAATGTTCTTTTTGCCTCCCTGATGCAAATAATTAAAGTTGCAATAACTTAAAAAAAAAAAGAGATTCTATTCACAAGAGTACCACGCATTTTATTTTTGTGACTAAAATTTGAGTTTATCAGCTGGCTGGACCGGGCGGCAAGGAGGGAGGAGGACAATGGGGTGCCGCCACAGATGGGAGGAGAGTCTACACCAACATTGCAAACAGCGCCAAAGCTTCATGCTCACACCATCTAACCAAACAGCTGGAGCATGGGTAGCTTTGGATGCTAATACAGGAGAAATTATATGGGCCACAGCAAACCCCAGCAATGACACTGCCCAGGGGCCCGTTACAGTGGCCAATGGCGTCCTTTTCGCTGGTTCCGTAGCTTCTAATGGACCCATATATGCCATTGACACCAACACAGGAAATATATTATGGACATATAACACTGGTGCTACAGTGTACGGTGGAATATCGGCCGGATATGTGTGCATTTACCTGGGAAATGGATATACAGTTGGGCTGGCGAGGTTTCATCCTACTTGGACTCCAGGAACTTCACTTCATGCATTTTGCATCGTCTAAGCTGTGACTGACTTTGGCAAAGCCACTAATAAGTAAGAACTATCAATAATTAGTTCAACCTGTGGCCGTACTATGAAAAATAATAATAAAAAAAAAATTACCAGACTCATTCAAACGGTATTCTTCCTGATATTAAATGGAAAGACATTACCTTGTTTGAACTCTGATACAAAAGGTTGCAAAAGGGGAACTAAAGAATTCTACATACGATCACAAGAAACCCAAAGGAACCGTATAACCAACTGTAACATCTATAAATATTTACTGATCTCACTGCTGAGTGAGAGTGGTAAGAAAAGCTTAAAATTCCACCAAGTAAACGAAAGACTGGATGATTAATTCTCCTGGTTCTACATAACAACATATATCGGAACTTTTATTAAGTCACATCTCTGCTTGTACTCCAAGAAAATTTCAATGAAAACGCTTGTGCAAAATCACCTCCTCCATTCAGCTCTGACCGCCTTCTCTGAAATTACCAAGCCAACAATAACAGTAGTCATTGTGCAGAATACGCATAGAGGGAGAGAAACTTACTTGAATTGAAAATGAGAAAAATATTTATGAAGATAAGCTAAATAAAATAAATTCAGACACTACCTGAGTCGGCATGATATTTTTCCTCTCACAAAACGATCAGAAATGAACAAACAGATATATTTGTACAATTTAGAAAACCTAATCTTGGTTAAGCAGGAAATTTAGGTAAAACTATAAGCCCACCTTGAACAAAAGATTCATAAAGCATAAATAATGGGCAATGATCCTAAATGAATACCTGATTCAGATACCACACTAAAACAAAATTTGCATGCTAAATATTACATAGAACTACCAAAGTATGAGCATGCTTAACTAGACATATAGACATGAATATAAGTACGTTGGTGGAACCGACTTGCCATGTTTTACTCAAAGAATGGGAAAAACTAAATGGCATATCCATAGGTAACACTGATACAGCAAAACAAAACACAAATTGAAAGGCATACAGCATCCAACGTTTAATCGTACTTACCACTAGCATCTCTAGAGGATGATGGTTTTTCATTGCGAATGGCTCCTTTGCCAGCTACTTGAACCAATCTTCGAGCACGTGTTGACAATGAACTTAGGTTGCTATTGGCTGAAGATGGCGGAGAATATCTCCTGTTTAACCCATTTTCTCAACCACCTCATTGGTAAACCATGGTGAGCCTTGACTCCCAAGTCTAGCTTTTACAGATTCAGTTGGTTCCATATAACTAGGCACTTTTTGCATGTTATTTGACCCATTTTCTAGATTATTAATTTTTGCAGTGAAAGAAACTCTCCTTTGGTTTGCTTTTGAGCTCTCATTGCTGACCTCCTCATCCTCATAGCTTAAGTCCTCTGTTACCAACATGTTCTCAGTTTTACTGTTGTATTTTGAAGGCGGCAAGTCAACTGCAGGACAGACATTAGACTCATAAAGAGAAGCCTCTTCTGAGGAAAAATTCAGATCTACCCCAAGATTTGAAGGTTTTGATAGTGTTACAGTCACATCTCTCATCTTCTCAGCAGATTCCTGTTCTGAAACATCAGGAGCATCAGAACTAGAAGTTTTTTCCAGAGTCTGCTTTGTTTTCTCATTAACATTCTCAGACTCCTTTGCAGAGTCAGAAAGTTTCCTTAAATTGCACTTAACCTTGTCAAGCTCATTTTGAGGATGCTCCCAAACTGAATCTCCTGGGTTGCCAGAAAATCTCCTCAGACCATGTTTGAGTTTTCCATACTCAGAAGCTGAATGACTAGATCCATTTTCAACTTTAGCAATGGACAGTTTCCGAAAACATCGCTTTGTCTTTCTTTGCCCACTCTCATCACCCTTTGTCTGAGACTTCGACACCAGACTCCTAATTCGTTGTGAAGGGGATTCCCAAAAACGTGACCTTGTCCAGCGTTGAAGCCACTGCTAGGATGAGTTAGCTTCCTCTGGACCATACTGAAGTTGTAGAGGTAATACAGCAGGTGAAGAAGCCAGAATCTGAAAGTGATGGAAACAAATAATCACATAAACAGCTAGTAACAGCAATGAAAAGTACATGGAAACACATAATCATGATCCTTTCCATCCAAAACAAGCCATAAGCTAGGAACAGGTAATTAAGTAGTGGCAGACATTAGAAATATTCATCACTGACCATTTCTCCAAAGTAAAGAGCAAGGATCCAAGGGAAGCATTATGTTCTCTGTATGAAATATTTTAATACTCATGATAGAGTCTAAGTTTTAAGCAGTTGGCATAATAAGACTCTTTTGTTTAGGTATGGCATCTCATAAGGCTCTACAGCAATGCAATGCAAACTTGGCTTCTAGAGATGGCACACGTGTATTACAAAGTCATACATCCTAAGCCAATTGAACTATTGAAGGCATTTTCTAAGATTTAATTCCTATACGAAGAATGTTTTAAGGAATAAGCAATTACCAAGAATGACAATTATTAACCAGTACTTTATAAGGAAAGACAGCAGATAAACAATGGGGACCCAAAATAATAGATATGAATGTCAGCGGTTGCGTTTTAATACAAATAGAAGGATCTAGAAACAAACTATAAATTTGCTTTTGAGATTCACAGAAGGTGAGATACAGAAAAAGGATTCATGCAAGGAAGCTCCCAAGATAAAGATGGGCATGGAACTATTTACACATAACTATTAAGTTTTTATTGGAGACACACCTCTACTGTACTGATGTTATAAACATTAAGAACCATATAGAGAAAAGGAACCAAGACTGATAAACAGTAAGAATGTCCACAACAGAAAACTATAACCTTGCAGTAGAAAGAATCATTTTGGGAATCAATGAGCACAAGAAACAAGAGAAAGTAGCAAAGCTATGTTAACAAAGTATAAAAAAAGTCAGACTAGTTTGGCGGCACAAGAAAGAAATTTTAGGAGTATGAAAAACATCCTAAAGGCCAAAAACCATGGACTCTCTGCCAGCACAGAAGTAAAAGTTAGATGCTACGCTGAAACAGATTGCAGTGTCAGAAAGCAAAAGTTAGAAAAAAAAAAAAGAGCTATACCTTCTGAACAAACCCATTATTTGATAAATTCTTCACCTGAGAAGATACGCTCGCTCTGAAAGAATCCAAGCTTTTAGAACCCTGTTTAAATAAATAACAGCTAGCTTAGAAGCATGATATGTGTACTTAGCTACTTAGAATTAGATAGCCACATAATGAAACAAAAAGGATGTATATTTTGATTTTCTTATAAGCATCCTGAACAAAAATAATCCTTTATTATTAATGCATGATACTATATCAGTGCCCATATTAATATTGACATAATCATAAATACACCTTCATTCTCATAGGCACTTTCACATAAACAACAAATATAGCTAGAGCACAAAACAACTTGTATTTAAGGTTTTTGTCCAAAAAGCAGGAAAATACAAGCCATCACACAATGGTCCATAAGAAAAATTACCTGAAGCATTCTTAAATGTTTTTCCTGCACTTCAGTGTGAATATCTGGACATATGACCTTTTCACCACGAGCTAGTGCCTGGAACTTAACAATTCCCCATGTACAGCATAATGTAGCAATAGCTTGTCTTCTAACCAAGTGACCACGAATAAGTGCTTGCAGCCTTATAATGCCCCTGAGGGTTCGAAATGCTCGGCAAGCCTTCCAACATATAATATTGACATCAATAAAAATATACAATTTTAGGGTGGATAATGATCCTAATATAAGGTCATGCAAACATTTGACAGCAGATTCTGTACTTCTATTACAGTTTATGCAAATCCATACTCATCAGATTCGCATTTAGAAGTCACACGAGTAATATAAATGAGTAGGTACTTGAATATTTCCAAATTGAAATAGCTCTAAACAAGAACAAGCTTGTAGGAAAATGATAAATGGAAAGTGTTTAATTGGAACATGAAAACGTGACTGAATTTGTCCTAGTTACCCTTCGGGACAGATTGGAAGAAGGGAGGAGATTCTCGAACGAGGAAAAGGACCCAATGACTTCGAAAGAATTGAACGAGGAGCCGTACGAGGTGAAAATCTCATGTACGGTTCTGTAGAGTGGCACTAAGGGTGACTTATCTGTCAACTTTTGTTAATAGGAGAAGCTAAGATTGGTCAAATGAGTGGCAGACCACCCAAGTTACAGTAATATACACCCCGAAGAGTTTTGCACACAATAATATTGCCTATGCTATTTTCTTCGATGGCAATTGCCTATACTATTTTCTTCAACAGCAAGGATCTAAATTTAATATATATACGCACAAACATTAATGGAAGAATGAAATAACTATAAAATATAGAACCAGCAGCCATTTTTACAGTCTAACATTCACAACCATTAGAACCATGAATTGATAAAATAATTTTACCACCCAATGAAAAAAATCTAGATCATACCATGAATGTAGGAACCAATTATATCTCATTCAATCCTCAAATAAATTTACCTTTAAATATGACCAATAATCACCAACAATATAAGGCATGATGCAGAGTGAGAAAGGTCCAACATTACCACCCAAATGCCAACTCAAACAAAATAAGCAGAATACGTTAAGTCCTACCACTGATAATCAGCAGAGTTTTCACACAGCTAAATGAAGACTAGAGCAACGCAATTCGTTGCTGCATGCTGTTTAAGTATAACAGTAACCTTAAAAGAGAGAGTGAGCTACCAGATAACCTCCGAGAGCAGCCTGTGCCTTTGCAGCAGCTTGGTCAAGCCTAGACCTGTCAGGGTCTTCTGGGTTGCAAAATTACTGATTGCAACATCATTTCCATCTGCTTTTGAAAATGCAATATTTACCCCATGATTTGGCAATTGGGTAGGTATACCCTTCTCAAAATCCACTACATTCCTGGCACTGCTCACCACTGAAATTGATGAAGGATCCACTAATAGGGCAGACACGGTTACCTTAGGAGCAACTAATAACTCTCCGTTATTTGCAGAATTCTGCATACGATAATAAAACAAAAATTAGAATATGTAGCATTTCCAGTCTTCCTATTTAAATGTATGAGCTATGAATATAATCAGTACTTTCTTACCAGCTTCTCTCTTCCTTTTGATAAATTGGACTTCGAAGATTTCTTCCCAAGAAGCAAGGCCTTTATCCATTTTACAGGGGATTTTCCTTCATAATACCTCTATCTTAGTACAGCATGAAATTAATGAAAGTTAAAATTTTGCTTCACTACCTAACCGATAGCTTGTTAGTCACCATAAAAGATGAAAGACTGAATTCTATCTTAACAAAAAACACCAAAGTGATATCCAATAGGATAGCAACTGAAACTGTAAAACCAGGACAAACTAAGTTCGAAAATTTTACTGTCATTTTCAGATTTCCATCACAGTCTCAATTGGAAAGAACGAAGATTAATAACTAAAGTTCACATCTACTTGGGTTAAGGAAAATAACACAACTAAAGCCAGTAAATAAAGACCAAACGAAAAGAAAAAACAAGCAGAGATCTGGTCCGTTCAAGAAGCAAGCGTGTCGGCAAAACAGAGAAAGGTTAAAAAAAATAAAAGCTTTTATTTGAAAATGCAGCAAACTTGAACCCCTAGTAAGTTTCCATTATTGAAAAAAGAAGGAAAAAAAAAACCATAAAACAGTAGAAAAATGAACAGTACAAATTCAGAAATCTGAAGCAGTCTTTTTGTTAACTTGTTTTGCACAAGAGTCATGCTAAGAATGACGAAAACAAATGTATCATTGAAGACCACAGCCGAACAAGATTCCTAAAACAAGAGAATCTTTTGAGAAGTTTTTTTTTTAATAAAATAAATGCTTGCTGAGGGAAAAAGGCCTGCAAAAAAAAATTGAAAGATAATAAACCGAAAAATAAAAAGGTTTAAATATATTTGGGTAATGTAACTGAGGGGAATTGAAAAGAATCCAAATGCCACTTCCATACTGGGCCTTAATATTTGGGCCCCTTTCAAGTCCCCATACAACAGGTGGTGGACATCTGTACACCTTCGGTGCATAAAATTAAACATGCTTAAATAGTTAAATTAATTTAATAATTATTTTATATAAAAAAATTAAAAAGTCAAAAAGCATTTGGTACTTTTTCATAATTTCAATGAGACGTGATTTTTAAAAATATGGTAGTTAAAAATGTATTGCTAGAAATGTGACATTGGAATGTTCGACGTCCATAAAAAATGTTAATTAAAATTCAAAAAAGTTATTAAATATTTCACTAAATATGTAATTGTAATTTTCGAAGTTACTATTATCAAATAAATAAATTTTATTATTTTCAACATTTTTGAAAGATATCTATTATTAATAAATACATCATTTAGTTAATTTATTTTTAAATAATAATTAATTTATTTTTAAATAAAAATAACATAGGCATTTTTCTTTCTCCAAACATCGTCTAAATGTCCATTTTGTTTGTTTGTCGGAAGTCTTGTATCATTCCGTCATTAATGGTCTTTGCGTAAAAAAAAAAAGTTTAAACTACCTTTGACAAACGAAGCACAAGAAGATACAACAATCATTTCAATAAAGGGAACAAACATAAAATAATGAAGTCAAAATGATTTGCAACACATTTTCAGTGCCACTGTTATTTAGAGAGGGACATTCCATAGAGTCCAACAGTGAATTATCAATCAGCAGCCCAGCTTTGCTGGACAATCTCATGTACTCCCATTGTACTTGCATGATATAAATATATATATATATATATATATATATCAGTCAGCACTCCAACTCTGCTCGACAATCTCACGTACTCTTCTATTGTATTCACGCTTGTTCTCACTAAACATCCGAGCAGCTTCCGAATTTGCAGGAGAATTTGGATTTGGATCACAAAGGAATGACTACAGAGCCAAAACAATAGTGGCTAAAAACACCAGGCGACCAGAGTGTGGTCCTTAGATAGCCACGAAATTAATGGCTAAAGAATTATACGGTACCTGAATTGATGTCAGTTTGCAGCTACATCATAAATTGGACTCCACTGATTTTGTAGAATGTCTAAACAGATGCTTCCATCTGCATAAACTGAAAAATTTTGCCGAATTAAACAGGGATCAGAGCCTGATCACAGAGCATGCAGATAAAACTTATCCATAGCAAATAAAACATAAGATAGATTTCAAATTAAGAAAACCATAAAATAAAGCTGAACATGTAAATTAGTTATGTCAATATCACCTCAGAAGCTTCAGTTGCATTTACTGATGTTGTAGTGGATGCTGAGTGAACTTTGAAATTTGAGGTATGTTCGGTTTCCCGAACATTTTCACGTTTCGTAATCGTAAACAAATGCAAAATGTAGTCCTCCTGGCAGCACCCACTTTCCAAGTAGAGGTCTACTCATTCACAAGTTTAGCAATAAAAGATCACAGCATAATGGGTGACCATGCTGGATAAACATAAGCAGTCTAGTTTCACCATAGCTATTACACTTATCATGCAAGAAAGAATTAAGTTTATCTTACATAAATATGTCAAAAATTGAAGCCTACAATTAAAAATAAAAAATAAAAACCAGGGCAAGCAAGAATAAATGAAATCATAAACTGAATATGTTGAGGTAGCCAAAGAATAGGATTTGTCAAGAAGCTTAGTGTTTGGATGGAACATTGGAGATACAAAACGAACCATTGGTGGCTTATTTGGATAATCCTCCGTAAACTGAAGTGTCAGTTTAAACGTACCTGAAGAAGTCAAAATACCAAAATAGAGATGAATTTATAGTTCTTAGCAGCATACTATTCCTACATTCTATGATAAAAATATCTGAAAGAATAGCTTATATAATCATGAAATACTAGTATTTCAAACTAAAATTCACAACAGAAATAAGCTTGACCTTTTTTTCCATTTAAGAGAGTTACTAGACATTCCAGAAAAGCAAAGAATTCATATACTAAAAATAATCAGCGTTTCATCGTTCTGCCATGGTCTGAAGGTTGAAATCAAGAGGTCAAATGGGGATCCTAAAACAATCTTAATGATAATCTTAGGGTCATTGTATTTTACAAGTTTACTCAAGGCTCTAGTCCATGACAAGATTGTTTAACATATTCTGCTTCATTATTGACATGAAAAATAAGTGTAAGGGATCATTACCAATGCCACTCCTCTCAACCAAATATAACCTTAAGTGTTTTGCATGCCAACTCATAAGGCTCAATAAGCTCTTTTCTGATTTCAGGCCAACACTATTCCCATTATAGAAACAAATTCATCATTCACAAAACAAGTCAGAAAATATAGATTAAAAAAGCTAGCTGTAGATGAAGCATTTGGCCAATTAATGTAATGGAAATTGATAATATCATGCGAGTCGGACTGTGGAACTACTGGGAAATTGTCTCCAATTAGACACGTTATATCAACATAACTGTGCATAGCAAACTTCTAAAGTGGCAAAAAGAGACGAGCGAACAAATCCCAAAAGCAACTATAGAAGACCTGATAGTGAAACTAAAATATGCACCAGAATATACTTTACCTCCAGCCCATGGGGTGTCATCAGGCCTGCAAATCCATCAAGTAATGAAATAAGCACAAGCCATTAAATCTTCATCTAAAAAAAGTAGTAAAATGCATCCTATTCTTATTTGTCACATACCCAAATATCACAGCATTCCAGAGCATAATATTATTATCTTGAGGAGCACCACTAATTCCTGCAGGAGGATCTTGCTGCAACCTCTTAAAATCCCTCATCGGTCTCTTCCTTGCAGGAGTCGACATCCTCACCGCCAACAAATTTAAAGGAGGCCAGTCCAAAATCAATACAAAAATTCACATTATGAATGATAGAAGAAACCTGACTTTTTAACAACATGAAACATATTAGATTAAAACCAGAGTTCTACAACTAAACCAAGGTTAGAACATCTGTTCTTTAACTCATGCAGATTGACATACAAACCTCAATCTTTTACTTTGAGGTGCATGCAAAGACCCACCAAGTTATGAGCTACACAAGAGGAGGCAACTTTCTAGCACCTCATAAACTCTATCCAACATCCCCATGATTCGAACTAAACACTTCCAACTTGGAATCTCAAGCTCTAATCTTGAAAAAAATCAATCTGCATACTCATCATTTGGAAAAAAAACATGGTAGTATATTTTGCTTACACATAAAAGCAACAAAGAGAAAGACAAAAGGTGACATAAAGCAGACCTTTGCTTTTATGTTTTGTTATGGACTCTAATTCAGCCGATCAGAACCATTAAACAATTAAACTAACTTTTGTTGTAAAATTATCAGAACAAATGAATATCTAGCAATAAAGAAAACCAGAAACTCTAATCATAAAGAGTTAAAATCAACATGAATCAGCTAAAAACACACATCTAATCAATAACAGCAGAAATCAATCCCAAATGCCCAAATCTCACATAACCCTGATCCATAACTAGAATAACAAGGATCGAAAACCTAAAGCTTACATATCTAGCAATCCCCTTGGATATATAGCAATTATCAGACAGAAATTGAAGCAAAATTAAAGAAACAAACAAAAAATTGAATCTAATCCAAGAAATTGAAACCAAAAATAGAAGAAAGAAAAGACAAAAGAGTCTTACTTTCTAAGTAAACGCGACGAGCTAACTAGGATTCTCCAAAAGAAAGCTTCAGAATCACAGCAAGTTAACAAAAGAAAAAGAAAAAGAAAAGTTTCCTCCTGCTGAGGAAACAAACAGGAGATTTTATCAGAGAAACATTTCGTTTATCATTTCTTCTTTATGATTAATTATAAACCTTAAAACGTTAATATAGCCTGCCTGACATAGAACTTCAACGTGCTTCTTGGCTACAGCTGTTTTCTAAAACCTCAATGGAATGGACCCACATTTTCAGACTTCTTAAAAAAAATGAAAAAAAAAAAAATACTAAATGTGATTAGGCGAATAAGCCTAAACTCGATGCTCGAGGCC
The DNA here is from genome assembly GCA_038381775.1 of Adansonia rubrostipa. NCBI lineage: Eukaryota > Viridiplantae > Streptophyta > Magnoliopsida > Malvales > Malvaceae > Adansonia > Adansonia rubrostipa. Next base: position 6,172,059 of record JBBYHM010000020.1, on the reverse strand, counting down.
ACAACAAACCCTGCCGTTTTCTATCAACAGTCGGTCACTAACTCAACGTCAGATCAACGGTCATTTTATTTTTATTATCAGATTATTATTTTTCTTCCCCGTCAAACAAACAGCCAAAAGCCAGTAAGGCAGAGGCAGAAACCCCAGCCAACCCTCGTTTCCTCATTTATTTTCTCTCCGTTTTCTTTGGAAAAGCAAGCATGGGAAAGGCCCTGGTCTCTGCTCCGATATCGGAGAAAAGGCTAGAGGTGGAAATTTCTTATTTTAAAGTTTATTTTCATTTTCATTTTATTTTTAACTGCTTTTTATTAACTTTTTTTTTTTTTTTTTGAATTTAGATCTTCCTAACAAGGATTACCAGGCCGATCACAAGTTCACTGTCACTACATACACTTCCAATGGAGTGGTTAGTTTTTCCTTTAAGTTTTCGGATATTTTAATATTGTTCCTTTTTTTTCCAGCTGAATTATTTTCGATTAATTTAATTTATTTGATTTTGTCTAAATGAACTCTTATTTGAACTTACCAAATGTTCTAGGGTAATGCAACATATATATTTCTCTTATTGGTTCCTTTTTTTATTTCGATTAATAATTTATTTATGTTTGTTGAATTCCATTCAGCATGTTCTTCACTTATTAATGTACAACAAATTTATGTTTTTGCCTAATTATAATCTATAATGTTTCATAGAATTTCTTTGGATATATCTTTTTTTGATATGTTTGCTTTCGTGCCTGATTTTACGATTGATCCACCGATTTATTGTTTTGGCTCATTCTCTCTTTTTTTCATGTGCTACCTTCTAATCTAGTTCTTATTCTGAATCTTTAATTTGATGTATGTCAGGCAATCACGTCAACTGGGACTAAGAAAGGTGAATTGCTTTTGGCTGATGTAAGCGCTCAGCTGAAGAACAAGAACATCACAACTGATGTGAAAGTCGACACTAAATCGAATGTAAGTCGTACAATGTTTTTACAATTCAATAAGGGTTTATATCTCTAAGGTCATATTCATATTTGTTACATCATGCTTGCATATTTCGTTCTCTTGAATACGAACCTAATGGAGGTTTTTGTCCCTTGTCAATGTGCAGGGTGGTATTGCCCATTTCAAATCATCGCATTGAGCCTTCTTTCTTTTTCTCTTGACATGTGAATTTGGTTTAGGCTCAGATATTATCTGATTGTGATGTTTGGAATTTGTTTTTCACATTTGTAGCTTTTCACCACTGTCACTGTTGATGAACCTGCTCCAGGATTGAAGACGATTTTTAGTTTCATTTTCCTGATCGAAGATCTGGCAAGGTAATGGAGACTTTCTTGCTCCTGTCTTTAAAGTTACTGTTTCTAATACCAAATTTTCCAGCATCGTGGTTTAAGTAATGAGTTGCAGCTATGTTTGCCCTTCCCTTCAGTTAAACTTATAGGTTTCATGAGGAATGACAGTGTCTTTATTGTTGTTGTAACAGGTGGAACTGCAATACCAGCATGAATATGCTGGAATAAGCACTGGCATTCGATTGACTGCAAACCCCCTTTTTAACTTTTCTGCAATGGTTGGAAACAATCGTGTCTCTGTTGGAACTGATCTCTCATTTGAAACTGCCAGTGGGAACTTTACCAAATTGAATGTTGGGTTAAATATCACCCATTCTGACCTCATTGCTTCCATGGCATTGTAAGTACTTTCTGAAGAGTTGGGAATCAGAGATGCACTCGTATAAATCAGATTTGGAACTTCTATTGAATTGACGTATGTGATCCTCTGGTCATTCATTGGTTAAACTATTTGCTTGGAAGCGTGAAAAGTTAACAAGAACCATCATGCCTGAGCCCTGAGTGGTTTTCTACCTTCGCTTGTGCATGTATCTTTTATTCTGCTTGTTGTGCTTCTGGTTTTGATGGCGTTATTTTGTTGATAACTACAGGAATGATAAAGGCGACACTCTCACTGCTTCCTACTACCACATTGTTAGCCCATTGACTAACACGGCAGTTGGTGCGGAACTGACCCATAGCTTTTCAAGTAACGAGAATACTCTCACAATTGGTACGCAGCATGTGATCCATTGACCACAGTGAAGGCTCGTGTGAACAACTATGGCAGAGCAAGTGCACTGATTCAGAATTAGTGGAGCCCAAAATCTCGCTTCACTCTCCGTGGAGAGGTGGATACCAGAGCAATTGAAAAGAGTGCCAAGATTGGGCCGGGCTTGGCACTCAAGCCGTAGGCAAATTTATTATTGTTGTGTGAATGAAGGGCAGGCCATGGTTTTCATTTTGATTGGTGGAGACTTGGAGAGAAATAATGTACTTTCACGGAGTTGATGGTCATGGATTGTAACAATAATTGTGATTGGCAAACTGAAATTACCAAATTCTTTTTGACTGTTGAATTTCCAAATCGAAGGGCATACAGCCTTGTTGAAGAAGTTTCATGTTTTTCAATTCATCTGTGAAATCGAGCGTTGCTTACATGCGATTACTTCACTTTGCTTACTTAATTAATTCACTACTATTTCAGGCAGGGGCGATAGGTCATGAATTTATTCGTCAATCAAACTCAATTAAAAACACTTTAAACAAAAAACCAGCTTGTAACCCCAGCTATCACAAAAATGTCTAATTGTTGACTATTCATGTCTATACTGCTTGCAGTTAATTTCCTAAGATTAAATATCGCAATATCCCAATTCCATAATGGCTCCGTATGTATTAAATTAAATGTCAAATGGTTCTGACTTCTGAAACAACCCCCCCCCCCCCCGGCACCCAAAAAAAAGTCAAATGGTTATCCATTAAAAAGTGTGATAGAAGTGTTTAACCATGGAGGCGACAGTGTCAGGGAATCCATTTCATTCTATCCCAATGAAACCATCCATGATGTTTTTCCTCGTAAGGTTGTCCATCGGCGATTGCAAGAATTAACACTGGAAGCACAGGTGCAACGTGGAGTAGAAAGCAGCAGAAGGGTTATTTTCGAGCTCCCTTGTGAGCTTCAATGGAGGGTACTCTAAGCAGCAAACACTGTTATTATGCAATATGTTCTAACATAACAGGGCCTTTCCTTCTAAATTACCGTGCCAAGGTTCAAATGTTAGTTTTTATAACATGCACTAATAGGAACAAATTCCGAAGATCCACGACCAGCCTGCTGTTCCCCCTCCTAACTCTCTGAATTTGCATAACAAGAACAAACACTTGCTGCATACATCAGGAGGGCTGGAGAAACGAAAGGTCAGAAGCTAATATTTAATATTTGCCAAATAGATAACGGCAACAGATGATTAACATGGCATTTTACTCCACAAGCTTCACCTGCCCTAGGCCATCCTGCTGGGAGGCTAACATCCTAACCACAACATAAAGCAAACATGTGTGTTTCTCTGTTGCCTTTTTCACTGTCTGAGAACAAATGCTTTGATAGAATACCTCTATACCAAGGAAAAAAAAAAAAGAGGGGGGGGGGGGAAGAGAAAAATAAATGATGAGATGAGGTTGGGAAAAAGACAATTTAACCATCCAACATTATGTTTTACCATTGGGTTTTGGTGATTGGTGGGGATACTGACGGTGATAGGGAGAAGGATGGGAACCGTTTGCAATAGAAAGGCTCCCGTGCCCATTCCTTGAAAGTGATCCAGCTTGAGTTCGGATACCATTTCTAGCATTTGGGCTAGACCCTAATCGTTCTGCTTGCATTGTCTGGAAATAATATGAAGAGCTTGCCACGTCCTTGAGGTTCGGTAAAGGCTTCAATGCTTCCACCACTTCGCTCATTAAAGGTCTAGCTTTTGGATCACGGCTAAGACAGTGAGCAGCCAGCTGTGCAGCTTTCTGAGCACCTTTAATTGAAAAGTGACCTTCCAGCCTAGGATCGATCAATCTATAGAATCTTCTTTTCTCACCTAGATGAGGCCGAGCCCATTCCACAAGATTATGTTCTCCATTAGGTCGGTTTTTGTCCATGGATCTTCTACCAGTCATCATTTCCAATAGAACCACCCCAAAACTGTAGACATCACTTCTTGATGTAAGATGTCCTGAGATAGAATTATTTTCATTTGATTAGACCCAAAGAGTAGGAGAAAAAACAAAATAAATGAGTTACTCTCATCTGAATTAGGATGCATTCAGTTAAAGCCCCTTTGACTCCCATTACACAAAACCAGTTCAATGGGATTCTGTTACTCAAACTCGGGTGTGTCGGATTCGGGTATGTATCTGAAACAGGTATGTTCAAATTTTTCTGAATTTTCCATGTATTTAAAGGATCCTAGGAGGATTATATCCTCATTCCCATGTCCGAAAATGTGTTGAACATGGGTACTTCAAGATAAATGACGAGTTGGAGCAACATAGCAACGGGATGAAAATGTCTGAAGCCCAAGATTCCATTTAAAGAGCATGCAAATGCACTGTACCGGGAGTTACATAGCAAAATAGTTTCGTGTTCATCAGCCAAAGCAGGATATTGCAAGAGGTATATGCACTGGCACAAAGTTTCCAGTATCTCCAGGGGATAAGGATTTGAATACACAAGGTTAAACTTGAAACCTCTAAATTTTTACTAGTGCACTTGACTGTGGCCCGTAAACAGTTATGAAAGATATAGAGAACCCAATAATGATTTAGAGCTTTGACAACTCGGCCAAAGGAGGAAGAAAACCTACACTCTACTGAGTCTGGCTTTTGCCCAAGTGTCATATCCTTCATTGGAAAGCATTGAAACATGTTCAGAGATTGGAACATTCACTTGTCATAGGAAAAAGAAAGGATAAAAACTAATGGAAATCTACCCAATAGATTAAATAGAAAAGGTCATAGCACATCTCTTTTTAACTTCCATTCAGAGAGATATACCAGCGGAAACTACAGAATCCTGCTTGTCCACAACAACGAGAGATATTAATGTTGAAAATAAAGAAAAAAATCATACAGGTATGTGGACAACCAAGCTAAAAGCTAGCTTGAATGTCTTTTAACTGTCATGGATAAAGTTGAGGAGGTCTAAAACAGAGAAGGGAGGGGTAAGGTGGCAAACTTAAACAAGCAAGCAGCTCCTTTCTATTATAGCTTACCGGTCATTACGTATTCCGGGGCTGCATAGCCATATGTTCCCATCACACGAGTTGATACATGGGTTTTATCTCCCTCAGGACCATCTTTAGCTAGTCCAAAATCAGAAAGCTTTGCATTGTAGTTCTGTAATGGCATATTATGAGAATGAGTAAAACACCATAGACAAATTCTTTCTGGGATGGGAGGGGGTTAAACAGAAAATTTATCCAGGTAAAGTTTCTTGCACATACCGCATCTAGCAGGATATTAGAGGTTTTGAAATCCCGGTATATTACTGGCCTTTCTGCCTCTTCATGAAGAAATGCAAGACCCTTTGCAGCACCTAGTGCAATTTTCATTCTTATGGACCATGGAAGAGGCAAGGATCCTACATAAATCGTAATTTGCAATGAACTGAGTTACAATGTTATTTAAAAATATAAAAGCACAATCAGAGAATATAGCTATAATAATTATGTAATTTATCATGGGTGAGTACCAGTTTCTAAGGTAGGTGGCAGATTCATTATTTTTGAAACTCCAACCAAAAAGTGCCATATGTGAAAGAGATGGAATTTGTTCTAACTCAATTTCCCTAGAAGCTATACATAGAAAGTGATTGAAATCCAGCTAGGTTTTCAACGGAATTCATTATGCCTTAAAAATTGAATGCTCTGAGCCAAAAAATCATTCATAGACAATTGGTCTTAAAGACAATATATTAGCTACATACTTCTAAAAAGGTGGTTTTCCAAGCTTCCTCGAGTCATAAACTCATACACTAGCAGTCTCTGATCATCTTCAATGCAATAACCAATAAGTTGAACCAAGTTAGGATGGACGAGATCACCAAGAAAGTTCATTTCGGCCTACCACATTGATGAGCCAAGAATCAACAAAATATTAAACATTCAGAAGAAGACAGAAAGAAAAAGTAAACATTGACATAATGTGTAAAGTAGAAATGCTGTTGAAAGGTGCAAACCAGCCATTCTTTATGACCCTGGAGGCCATCATGGTTGAGTGTTTTAACGGCAACAGTAAGCCCAGTGCCTGGTTTTACTGGAGCAGTTCCATTTTCTTCGATCCACCCCTTGAAAACAAAACCAAAACCACCTTCACCGAGGAGACTCTCAGGTCTGAAGTTCCTAGTTGCCAACTTTAGATCATTAAATGTGAACTTCCGTAACCGAGATGCAACTTTAAGCTCCTCTTCAAGTTTGGAAGTAGATGAACTACTTCCTGCATTGCTAGTGGTTGTAGATGAGACAAATGGAGCTGCCGGTTGATCTCTACTGGTATTGTTTGCGGATTTGCTATCTGTTCGTCAATGCATATATTTAAAATATTACAAGATAAAATTATATGGTTCTCCACAAGGAAAAACATAATGTAGGGAGAAAATTTGGGTTGACATTGTGGAACTTGAGTTGGCACATCTTCTGCCTTTTCCATATGTGTTTCAGCATGGTTAGAATACTGATACTATAGACCATTCTTGAGTATATATAATTGTAAAATGTCTTTGAGTTTCTCCAGGAATTTTCCAATATCTCTTTCTCATCATTAATCCAGTACTTCATCTATAACTTTCTCATTTAAAATGGAGTAGTCATTATATACTGCTAAAGTAGATTGCTGCAACCACCACTATAACAAATACATGATGGACTTTAAAACTTTTGAGAGAAAAATAGAGACGGGAGACAGCCAATGAAAAGTAAAAGTTAACCTATATTCATCCAAATAATATTTAGCTCTCAAAAAGCCAACTACCAAACTGCCCCTAATTTCAAGACTTTAGCCTAAATTCCACTTATGTCTACGTTTAATAATATTTAATTAGTAGCTCAAGGTTAGGGTTAAACTCTCGTTGGATTCAAAAAGTTTCCAAAAGACATATAGCTGCAATCTACTAATTGACCCCAACCATAATTAGTGGAAAACACATTACTTGAGCCGTTACTTCCTTGAGCTGGAAGCAGCATCTAACACCAACACTAAAAAAATGCTAGCATTTGGCTTAGCTTCCCCGTTATCATCCCCAAGCCACTTACAGACTAGCAACAGAACATTCACATAAAAAAATGATCATAACAATAAGCATATCATTTTATCCAGCAAAAACTTGACAAAGAGTACATAATTCAAAGTAATACCAGGTAACCAACAACAACAACAACTACAAGTTCTAAAATTTAATAGCAATTTACAAGAAAAGGATTAAAGTTTAGCAAGAAAATATGAAAATTACCATAATGGGTACCGGTCCCACTAATAGAACTATCAACTTTGGATCTTGAAGAAATGCAGCTTCCAATAAACCTTAACTTAACCCAACACCCTGTTTCTTCCACCAAAGCTTCAGCATCAAGATCTTTTTCACTGTTTTGCTTCTTCTTCTCCTTCCTTCCCTTCGATTTGCACATATCCCAAGACTTCATCTTTTCTTCCTCAAAACCTAATCCCATCTTCTCTCTTCTCCTAACCCTAACAATTACTCATACCATCAAAAATATAAGACCCCAAATTTACGTTAATAACCAAAAGCCCACTTTAAAAAAACAGAAGGCAGACAAAGCTAAAACAAGAGGAACCCAGTTGAAGAAAGACCCAGATGAAAAAATTAACCAGAAACAAAAACAACTATAAAGAAAATTTTAGATGGAGTCCGGAAATGCTTGACAGTTGTTTCTTTTTTCTGTTTTGGGAATTTATTTTAGAAAATGGAATTAAGAAATCCCAATTGAAAGGTAGAAAATCTATACTCTCTCCCTCGTTAAAAAAATGTAAATACTTTTTACACACAAGCTGAAATTATGAGCAGAATAGTTCAAAAGTATTGAAGGAAAGAAGGAAAAGAAGGAAATATGAAAATATCACTTCTCTTCAGTATTGTAGATTCTCTTCTCTCCACGTATTGTATTATAGTTTATTATTTTTTTTGATTTATTCTTTTTTAATCTAAAAAATCGAATCAAAGACTAGAAGAGCAAAATGGGTGCTGCCCGGAGAAAAAGGGGCAGGAGGTGCCCTGACCCTACCTCTGCGTGAGATGGGTATTTGTACAATTGTACGTCGAGAAAGATGAAAGGCAGGGTAGTTCGGGCAGCAGGAAAAGTAAAAAACGTGGGCAGTACGGGCAGAAATTAAGCGAGAGTGGACCTGCTTGGATGATGACGTGTTCGACTTCGGTGGGCGGAGGGCGACGCGCGCTTCCCGTTGAAAATTCATGCTTCTCGTTTTCTTTTATCTAAAATTTTATCCATTTACAATTTACTCATGAGTGACTAGTGTAGCGTAACGTCCATTTATAATTTTAGAAATTATCACTCTTATCATTTTTTATATACTACAGTAAAAGCTTGTTGAGAGAGAGGGAAAGAAATTTGACATGTTGAGGTTTCGTTAGTTAATCTTGTTCATCCCATTGATATTGAATTATTTATAAGTGATTGATATTGGCATTCACATTATTTCAGTCTTTAATTTTGGTATTAAAGCTTGTGATTTGCGACCTCTATTTCTTTTCCCATCAAAGGGAGGGGTATTAATTATTTATGACAAATACCATTTCAAGATTCCCTTTCCTGCTTAAGACAGGAAACACTTACCAATGATTCCCAATACTTGCTGGATAACAAAATCACCCACGCTTGATGGCTGGCTAGGCTAAACAAGGATAACATGAAACTAATACCACACAAGTTGCAACCAAGCAATCCATCCTAATTCATGAATAAAGCCTGTCGATAGTTTAGTGGATATGCTAGAAAAGTGAAACATAGTTCAGTTACATGGGCATGGGCAAGGGCAAACCAAATCCTAAGAAGTGGAAAACGAAACATCTATCTGAAAAGTGTCTAATCTGACTATGCTATCACTCAGTGATAGCCCTTGATTGAGCAGGAACACATCTCATTTAATCAATATGATTTTTATTGTATATCCACAATTTGAAACAATATTGCAAAGGTGATGGAGTTACATCCCAAACCAAGAGTTGGAATGACATCAGCTGCTCACTGAAACATGCAATGCAGGTAAACCTAGCCCCAGCATCACCATTCTGTTTCCCATTCTCTGATATGATATAATGGGCATTCAGCTGAGTTTGGCCAATGCTCTACTGTGCCTCACACTACCTGCTTTCTCTGCCAAGTCACAGAAACCAGCCAATGGTGATGTGATGTTGGGGAAGATCTCAAGGATACTACGATGGATGGAGGTGAGGTAAAGGAGGCCACAGCAACGACTGTCATAGTTAGATAGATCTTCAGGTGTCAAATTTGAAGCCTCAAGAGTCAAGAGTTAAGACGTAATAATCGCACCAGTTAGCTGAATGAGACTTTCGTAGTTATATAAATATACACAGTGTGTGAGCAAGAAAGAGAGAAGGAAGCAATTTGTATGAAAACCTTAACTGGAGGGGAGCTGAGTGGGTGACTCCTTTATTGGGTCCAGAATATTGTCCTGACATTTTCGAATGCGATTGAGATCATAAGATCCTTTGAAATACGTGATCTTCAAATTGTTAACTGCTTCAAAAACAACCTTGACTCTACACTTAACAGAAAAAAAATTCTAGCCAAAAGGAACTTACAAACATCTTATCTCTGTCCGACAGGATTGAATTCGGTACCCCTTGAAGCTTATAGACATTATCCATGAAGGCTTGAGCAACACCTAGTGCAGATAGGGGGTAAGCCAGCAAGATGAAATAGGCGTATTTGCTCAGTCTATCTATCACTACCATGATCACATCCTTGCCGCAGGATTTAGGTAGGCTTTCAACGAAGTCCATAGATATATCAGTCCATATCTTGTCTGGCATGGGCAGGGGTTGCAGCAGCCCCGGTGAAGCCAAGTTATCATATTTGCATTTTTGACTAATAGGACACTCGCGAACAAACCGTCGAACCTGTTTTTTTTTTTTTAAACCCTCCTAACACACAAACCCACCAAGTCTTTGCGTAGTGGCTGTGGCCCCCGAATGACCACCTGTGGAGGATGCATGAGACAACTGTAGCAGTTCTTGTCTCAAAACAGGATCATTCCCCACAACTAACGCACCTTTCCTTCTCAATTGCCCACGTTGCATTCATAATGGGATTTCTGCATTGGCTGCTGTTGGAGTTCTTCAATGCGAGATACCAGCTGAGGGTCAGTTACCCAAGTATGCTGGATCCTATTGATCAAGTCAGTGTCTAAGCTAGAGACTCCTTTCTACTCCATTGAAGGCATTCTAGATAAGGTATCGTTGGCCATATTGGTGGATCCCTTCCTGTAATGCACTTCATAGTCATCACCCATCATTTTCAGTACCCCATTGTTGCTGAGCTGGGGTTTGAGTCTGTTGATCTAGCTAAAACCACAGACTCTGGTGATCGGTTTTGATCACAAAATGCCGCCCCAGCAGATAAGCATTCCACTTCCTTAGGGCTGCAAGAATAGCCATCATCTCCTTCTCATAAACCGATAACCTTTGGTTTCTACCCGATAAGGCTTTACTGAAGTATGCAACTGGCTGACCTTTCTGACTTAAAAAAGCCCCAATACCCATGCTGGAAGCATCTGCTTCAATAATGAATTCAGAACTGAAATTGGGCATCACAAGAGCAAGAGCTGTCATCATAGCATTTTTTCAGTTGCTTAAATGCTGTTTAAGCAGGGGGGTTCCACTGGAAGACATTCTTCCTCAACAAATTTGTTAAGGGCTTAGCAGTCAGGCCATTATGCTTAATAAACCTTCTGTGTATCCAGCCAACGCCAAGAAGCCCTTCAATTCCTTGACATTCCTTGGTTCAGGCCATTCCAACATACTTCGCACCTCACCAGAGTCCATTGAAACTGCACCCCTGCTGATAACGTGCCCAAGATAAGCCACCCTAGTGGCACCAAACTCACATTTACTCAATTTAACAAAGAGTTTATTTTGCAACAATAGCTCAAATACTAACTGCAAGTGATACTAGATGAGCATTCTAATTGTCAGAATAAACAAGAATGTCTTAGAAGAACGCCAATACGAACTTTCTAAGGTACGGCTGGAAAACCTTGTTATCAAACTTTGAAAAGTGGATGGGGCATTCGTGAGTCCGAAGGGCATTACTAGGAATTCGTAATGCGCTTGATGAGTTTTGAAGGCTGTTTTGTGCACATCTGCCTCATTCTTTCGAAGATGGTAGCTATACCTCAAATCTAGCTTGGCAAAGTAAAGAGCCTTGGCGAGCTCATCCAACAACTTCTCTACCAAAGGAATAGGAAATCTAGCCTTTATGGTAATCTTGTTCAGTTGCCTGTAGTCCACGCAGAACCTCCAGGATCCATCTTTTTCTTCACTAAAACCGCTGGAGAAGCAAAAGAGCTAATATTGTCTCGGATAATACCATCACTAAGCATTTCAGCCACCATCTTCTCCAACTCATTTTTTTGTATAGAAGGGTACCAATATGGCCTCAGTTTCACAGCCTTGGACTTGTCTACCAATGGAATTCTGTGGTCCTACTGTCTCACCGGAGGAAGCCCTTTCGGAGTTTCAAAGAGTGTCGAATATTGTGTCAAAAGCTGTTGCAAGTCCTCTGGTAGCTTAAGTAAGCTTGACTCCATGCCCTGCAAGGAGTTCAACAGGCCCTCGGTTTTGCCAGTGAACAATAGAGTCAATGTTCCCTTTCTCGATGAACCGGGGGTCCTTACCGCTTGCTTCTTCAATGTTACCAGTATCTGTCCAGCCAGTACACCTTGCCAACAGACCTCAGTCTCATTCAATGTAAATTGCAGGGTGAGTACTTGGAAATCCCAAACAATAGGTCCCAATTTCCTCAACCATTGAATGCCCAGTACCATGTCACAACCCCTCAAAGCCAGTAGAAAGAAATCTGTAACAATGGTTGTACCCTGAACAATCACCTGCAATTCTTCGCAAATTTCCTTACCGTGAAGCTTTTCCCCATTGGCAACAGTGATAGGAAATGCTTGGTTTTGTTTCACATCCCAACTTACTTGCCAGCCTTTTGTCCAAGTTATGAGTGCTACCTGTGGTCAATTAAAATGAGCACAGGCTAATTCTTGAGCCTGCCAGAGACCCTCATTGTTTGATAATCCTTTGTCCCTATCAATGCATGTCAGGATATGACAGGTGAATCTTTGTCGCCACTATTAACATCGTCAATGTTTTCTACGCAATCTGAGAACTCCTCCATGTCTTCCTCATCCTCAATGTCATTATCAAGCAACAACTGATACAAGTGAGATCGGACACATTAGTGATTCAGCCATACTTTGTCCCACACCACATACATGATCATTTTTCCTCCGTTCACCCCCTTCCTGCTTTGAAGGTGATCTGGAAGTATTAGATGTGGTTGTAGTACTCTGGTTGGCTAAGGTGGTAGGTTTAGAAGAGGTTTGTGAAGGTTGTTTAGGTGCTGTGTTTGGGGTTGGTAGGGGGGTAAGTTAGGTGTTGGAAGTAAAGGTGGTAAGATGTGTTGCTTTATTAAATGATGGCTTGGGGCTGGTGTGAGTGTATGTTCTGTATGGAATGAAATATTTTCGAGGTGCTACTCTGGTAAAGGATTCTAACTGTTTAGCCAGATTGTCAGCATGAGTGGGGCAAACAACCTCACTAGCTTGGAAATGTCAGATTTAAGATTACTTACGAGCACACTCAAAGCATAGTCAGAGGACAATTGCAAAGAATTCAATATTGCTAAAAACTCATCATAATATTCATCAACCATACCAGTTGCCTCAGGGTCACTAAATCTGACATTGTTCTTGAAAATTCCGTGTCTCCGAACCTCCTTCTCATCTCATCCAACTAGGTACACCAGTCGAGGTTGGCAATACCTCCCTGAGTTTTACTGAAGTACTGATGCCACTGTAAAGCCCTTCCTTCTAGGTGCATCATCACAAGCGGAACCTTTTCTGCCCCCCTTAAATTGCTCTGCCTCAAAATATTTTTCAAGTTTGAGTTGAGTTGTTCTGCCTCCAAATGCCTTCTAATTACTCTCTCTCTCAAACTATTAAGCAATAAACATAATGCATAATGTCGGAGTCTCAGTTGGTCTGTTACCAAGTTGGCCTTTCTTTTAAGTGTTTACAAGTTAGTTACGTAATTTCTCATCTGAGTTTCCCAGTTGTTGTTTCTTTATCCCTTCCAATAACATATGGACAAGATCACAAGAAAGCTAGAGTATGCAGCCATTTTCTCTGCTCATTGACTCCATCTAGAGGAGTTTAACTTTAACTAGCAAATTTTCTTTTTGGTTGATTAATTTCATAACAATTTGTGAATGTGCAGAAACAGAGCTATTAACTCTCACAAATCGTTTTGTGATTTTGATCTTCAAATTTCTTTTTAAATATTAATATGAATGTTTTTTTTTTCCTACTATATACTATCAAGTGATTTAGGGTATGTTACTTCTGAAAAACCTTGCACATACTACAAAGGTTTTTGGGTGAGTAGTGATTTTAGATGTGCCTTCTAATCTGGTTGCAGGAAGTAACTTAGAGGGTGCAATACAGCAAATTCTTGATATGGATGGAGGGACATGGGATAAGATACTGTTGTCCGTGCCCTTTGTGCTGCTTATAATAACCCGGAGAGAGCTGTTGAATATTTGTATTTGGTAAATACATCCCTTACATCTTGCTTGTCCTTTATGATTAGATGTAATTCAACTTTCTATTTGGTTTTTTCCCTGCTGTGATTTATCTGTGGATTATGATTAAATTTCTGTATGCTCAAAAGAAGCTTTCTTTCTTCCATTTGCTAGTCCTTTCTGACTTGGTGGCTGCTGTATGTAGAAATTATGAAATTTTCTTTGATGATTTTTCTTATTTTTGAAAATCTTGAAATCATATGCCTTAGATGAAGAGAATGAACGTTGGATTTGTATAATTTGGTGTTTCTTGATGGTGTTTTATACTGCACTATTTGGCATTTCATTGAATATTTTTTTTAACAAATATTAGGGTATCCCTGAGCAAGCAGAGGCTCCACATGTTGCCCATGGCCCCGTAGTTGCGCAAACTGGTAACCCTCCAACAGAGCCTCAACAGCTTGTACAGACAGCATCTGTTCCTACACGTGGACCGAATGCAAATCCGTTAGACCTCTTTCCCCCGGTAGTTGCTATGCAGGAAATAAACTAGATGACAGAAAACTTAGCATTGACTTTATCAGTCTTTTATTTATACATGGCCTTCCCAACATGGGTGCAGCTGGTGCTGGGGCAGGCACTCTTGATTTCTTACGTAACAGTCAACAGGTCTCTCTCTCTCTCTCTCTTGACTGTCGTACAAATTCCTGCCTAGAATTAGACTCATTTTGCCTTCCCTCTGTCTCAGTTCCAAGCTTTGCGAGCGATGGTGCAGGCCAACCCGCAAATATTCCAGGTCACTCTCTGATTCCTTCTTCCTGCTGGTCATGTGTGATTTTTGTTTTCTGTTTTATCCACCTTTTCTGATGGGTTTTTGTTCATTTATTTTTGCAGTCTATGCTTCAAGAGTAGGGGAAACAAAACCCTCATCTAATTAGGCTTATTCAAGAGCATCAGGCCGACTTTCTTCGCCTGATCAATGAACCTGCTGAAGGTGGAGAGGGGTGAGTATTGCCATTTTCAGTTGCTTATTTCTTGAACCTTATTTTGCATGTGCATAAATGCTTAGCTGGCATCTTCTGTTTCATAGGAACATATTGGGGTAATTAGCTGAGGCAATGCCAAAAGCTGTACAAGTCACACCTGAGGAACGTGAAGCCATAGAAAGGGTAAGTTATCTTTTTGTATTCGATCACAAATTTCAAGGCACTCAAAAGAATTCAACTTCAACAGCTTATGCTCAAGTATGCGCACCATACCACACCTGGGCTGTCAGAACTGCTGTTTCTGTTGGTATGTATACTTTCCAACAAGGAACAACTTTTACTGGATCTCAATGAAACAGGCGAGTAGCTTGAATCAAATTTGTCAAGTACTTCTTGCCTAAGCTAGCTAATCAATACTCCAATGGCCCACATTGTCAAGATGTTTCATGTATAAATCTATTGCTGATATTTCAGCTCCTCGAAACATTCGGCTTGAACCTTGACCACATATCTGCTCTGCTCATTTTGTCTGGTTCAGGAGAAAGCAAGATAATAGCATATCGAATATAAGCCTGGACGTCACTTAATGCACTTTCTATATATATATATATATATGACACCATCTTAGAGAATATCTCGCTGTATTGCTTTGATCATCCCATTTTTCTTAGTTTGTACCAAAATTGTTGAAATTTAGCCGATACAATTAATCCTTGTATGCATATTATCAACAGATCATAAAGCAGAGAAGAAAATGAGAAAGTATATTGAAGCTTCACGCCTAGTAATAGCGTACATGGACAAGCTTTATATTTCTAGGAAGATCAGCTTGGACTGATGACTTACATCAACTGGAAAGTGTCAGAGAAAAGGCACAGATCTTTAATTTATTCAAGCAGCAACGAAATGAAATCCTTTATGCATCTTGTTCTTCTAGCTATGGTTGCCTTGCCAGTTGGCCAATGTTGAGTCAATTCTTTGTTTGCACCTATATGATTTTACAGCAATAGTATATATAATTAATCCTAGGTTTCAATGTCCATTTCTGCCTAATTTTTCTATTGAAGTAGTCACATATATAATTATGTCACTTTTGTTGCGTTTACTGTTGATCCAGTATTGTTGCCATCAACAGCAAAGGTTTTAATCAATATTAATTGTTTATATCTTATAAGAAAAGAAAAGAAAGCTCAGATTATTTGTAGATAAACAACTGACTCCAAACAATATTCAAGAAAGAAGCCCTAGGCTATATATTTTTATGCATAAATACAATAAATATCTAACTCCAACTGCGATCACGATCCTTCTCAGCATTTGGGCGATGATGATTGTACATCCCTTGTAAAGCCACCCCCCCCCAAAAAAAAAAAGAATGCACTTAGTTTTAGCCCAATTTTAGTTTTGTAATAAAGTCCAATTTAATTTATTAGAGTTATTAACTTAATAAAAAAAAAAGTATAGCTACAAAATTTTATGCTACTGAGCTTTGAAAGAGTCTAACACTAGGGAAGAAGAAGAAAGGCAGAAGAAAGACAAATCTATCATGAAAAACACATATTTAAATAAGATTTTGCTTATTGTGAAATTCTAATATTTTAAATCAATTTACATAAAACTCAAGTATTTTGATATTTTAAAAATTTCTATAACTTTATAGTGACTTTCCAATGACATTATGAGTAATTGCAAAAGTTTTATTCGAGATCTTTCAAATGACATGTGTGGCACTTTATTTGGTTGAGTATTGTAGGAGTTTTAATTTTTTTAAAGTTACTAATTTGAGTTTTCTAACTATTTTGACCAACCAAATTTGGCTCATTGGTAAACTATTTTTTGCTTACCATTTCTTGTGAAACTTAGATGGATTTTATAGTACAAAATATAAACTTTCTAATGATATAATTGATTTGGTTATACGAGTTCTGTGTGAAAAGAACTAAGGCCCCAAATTAGGTTAATTGAATCTGTTAATCCGAAAACTCAAAAAATTCTAAAACTGTTTGTGATAATTTTCAAAGTTTAGCCCCCCAAGACTTAGGTTATATGAAACTATTTTTATTGAAATAAAATTTCAAATTATAGTATTACATCTCCACTGTTGAATTGTGTTTTTACACGGCATATATGTTTGCATAAATTTAGTTTTATAATGGCTTAAATTAAGCTAAATGATCACAAATTACTAAATTTTAGAATTTAAAAAAAAATCATTTTTAATTTTACAAAATTTTTTTCAGCAAAAATAAATTATTTTTAGTTAAAAATAGTATTAATCTCAATTTTACTAATTTTAGTGAATTTTTATATAATTAAATACATATTTATGAAATTATCTTTATTTTACTTGATTTTAAGAAAATTCTATTTGTTTATATCTTTATTTAAAAAAATGAAAATTATTTAGGAATTAATTATATTATCATAAAGTGTAGTTGATACTGATTTTATGTTTTAATTGTTATTTTTTCAATTTTACATAGCTGTAAATATTTTATTACTGAGAAAGTTTTAGTCTGTTAGAAAGGTTGCCACACTAGTCAAATGTCTCCAGAGGACCAACGAAAAGTTGTATGTTGTTAAATTTTGATTTTTAGATATATATATATATATATATTTCTTACTCTTTAAGCTATTAGAAGAATTGTGCGACTTGTGACTTAAGTTTCAGTTTAGCGAATCAGGTAAGTGGCTCGATATTCTTTCAGTATTTATTTTCAAAAAACTTGCCCTTAATGTTTTTACATCATATATGCAAAAATATGTTATTTTGTCCCATGTAAATTGGGTTAAGCATGAAATCTATAGTTTTAGATTCGGATTTGGAAATATTGTGCTATTTATCTGTATATTTCTTTTTACGATTGAAAATTTGCTATGATTTTGCTAAACAGTTTACTTGACAATATATAGATATGTGCATGAGAAATATTTTATGTAAAATGTATTTGTTTCTAAATACAATAAATGTACGTATTACGTTATGGGTGATCTAATTTTTCTGTTTTTTATGCTCTCTTGATATGCTATGCTTGAACCTTGCCAATGAAGGTTAATTGTTGGCCATGTCGACATGTACTTTGTGATTAGGAACTGATTTCGAACCATGCCACCGGTTAAGAATATTGTTTTTTGTATTGAACCTTGCTACCGGTTAAGAATAGTAGCTTTTGTATTGAACAATGCCACCTGTTTACAATAGTAGTTTTGTTTCGAACAGTGCCACTGGTTAAGAATAGTAATTTTTGTTTTGAACCGTGTTACCAGTTTACTGGTTTTTGTCCATAGCTTGTAAAGGGAGATAGATATATATATATATATATATTTCAAAGACTTAAGCATAAGAATTTCATTTAAATATATTTATCATATTATTATTTTGAATTAAGTATTTATAAATATAAGATTACCCAAAATTGTTGTATTTCTTAATTCAAATTATTATTTTGGCCTAATAGTTTTTGAGCGTGTTTAACCCAACTGAAAGAATGTTAGTTGCTTATTGAATAGTTGTACTTATTATATTCTTTAATATTTTATAGGTTTTGAATGTAAACCAACACGCAAGAATATCGGGGAGTGACACTTAAATTTTAGTATATATTTTCTAGACTTTCGTATGTAAAAAAAACTATAATTTTTCGAGACTATTTTGTGATAGATTGTTAAAGGTTTCATACTTTTATTTCAAGCATTTCGTTATGCCTATAAATTTCATTTTCTTGCATTCAATTTTTTTAAACTACTCGATCTTTTTTATTTTATAGAAACACATATATATATTTTTGAATTCCATATTGTTAGTTGGTTGCCTTGTATATTTGTAAGATTAGATCTCGCAGACATGCGGCATCTGTTATGCCTCGATTTGGACAAGACTTCCTATAAAGATAATGTCTCCAAATCTTCAATGCAAAGGCTATTGCAACCAACTCCAAATCACAAGTAGGGTAATTTTCCTTATAGGGTTTTTAGCTGCTTAGAAGCATAGGCAATCACTCTATCATTGTGCATGACAACATACCTTAGTCTTTTCTTTGAAGCATCACTATAGATGGTAAAACGTTGTCCAACAATAGGTAAACTAAGGATATGAGTGAAAACCAATCTTCTTTTCAATTCTTCAGAACATCTTTCACAATCATCCGACCAATTAAATCGCACTCCTTTCTGAATCAATCTAGTCAAAGGGATAGCAATATGAGAGAAATTCTCCATAAAATACCTATAATACCCAGCTAAGCCCAAAAAGCTACGAATCTTAAAAACATTATTTGGCCTTTTCCATTCTACTATCACCCCAATCTTCTTTAGATCAACTGAAATCCCATTCTTAACTCTATATGCTCAAGAAAAGCAACATTGGATAGCTAAAACTCACATTTATTTAACTTAGCAAGCAACCTCTTTTGTCTTAAAGTTTTCAAAACAATTCTTAAATGTTTTTCATGCTCCTCCAAACTACGCTCGTAATGCTCATACTGAGTTTGAAAGCAGTTTTAGGTATATCTTTAGTTTTGACTTTCAATTGGTGGTAGCCATATTGATGATCAATCTTGTAGAACACTTGAACACCATTTAATTGATCAAGTAAGTCATCAATACGAGTTAAAGGATACCTATTCTTCACAGTTACCTTATTCAACTCACGGTAATGAATCATCATACTTCTATCCTTCTTTTTCACAATTAACAATGGTGCTCCCCATGGCGACACAATAAGTCTAATAAAGCCTTTATTAAGAATCTTTTGCAATTACTCTTTCAACTCTTTTAATTTAACTGGAGCCATTCTACAAGAAGTCATAGAAATAGGGCCAATGCCTGAAAGCAAATCGATAGAGAAATTGATTTCTCAATCAGGGGGCAATTCAAAAAGATCATCGAGAAAAACATCAGGAAAGTCTCTTATAATAGGAATATCCTTCAATGTTTTTTCTTAAGTTCTTTTATCAACTACTACCGATAAATAACCTTTACAACCATTTCTGATTAATCGATTAGCTTGTATTGTAGAAATAACTTGTAAAGGAACGTATGCAACACTACCATGGAGACTAAAAGGTACTTCCTCTACGATTTCAAAATCTACCCTTCTTTTCTGATAATTAACCTGAGCACAATGAACAGACAACCAATCCATCCCCAGAATCACGTCAAAATTGCTCATACTCAAAATATGCAAATTGGTTACTAATTCCTTATCCTTAATTCTTATCATACATATTTTACAGATCTGATCAGACAAAAGTTCATCTCTTGCCAGTGTATCAACACATAATTCATATTCTAAAGGGGTACAAGGCAAAGCATACTTTTGAACAAAAGTAGATAAAATAAAAGAATGCAAAGCCCTAGTATCAAACAAAACATGATCATAAACAGAGCCAACTGGTAGGATACCTGAAACAATAATATTAGATGTTTCAGCATCCTGCTGGGCTAGAGCAAACACACAGCTTAAGTCTTAGTTTTTTTTTTTTTCTTTTTGTGATCTTGATGAAGGTGTCCGTGTAGTCTGAATAGCTTGATTAGGTTGCATTTTTTCAACTACTGGTGGTTTAAAGGTTTGAAAGTTCTAGGGCCACTACAATGATTGTGAATCTTGAGAATTTAGAGGGCAATTAGTAATATAGTAACCCAGCTAGCCACATCTAAAACATGTTCTGGTGACGTGCTTACAATTAGTAACTTGATGTCTTCCACCACACACCAAACACTTAAGCCCTTACTGATACCATGAGAAGATTGAAAACTTTATGAAGAAAATTTATCCTTAAAGGCAAAAGAAGCTTGAGACCCTTTAGTAGCCTAAAATTTATAAGGATCACTAAAAACAATTTTACTTTGAGAATCAAAGTCTCTACCTCTCTTCTTTGAAAGATTTCTCCTTGCTTCCTGATTCTCCCTCCAAACAGAGCCTAAGGACGTCGCCCTACCAACCACTTCATTACAGCTAGTCAAATGCAATGAAACAAGGCCTCTACAAATTTAAGCATTCAAACCATTTTCAAAACTTCTAGCCATACTCTTATCATAAAAAACAAGAGAAGAAAACTTCGATAAATGATCAAACTCAGCCTCATAATCATCTACAGTCTTGCTACCCTGAACTAGAACTAAAAACTCCCTTTCTAACTACAGCTTTTTACTTTTAGGAAAATATTTCATATAAAATACAGTGCAAAAGTTTTCCCATATAAAGAATCCTTGATTGTTTTCATGAGTGCAGACTACTTTTTTCCACCAATTAGTAGCACTTCCTTGTAACAAACAATCTTATCTTGATCCTAAGTACACTTTGCATCAAAAGCTTTTTCCATCTCTTCGATCCATAACTGAGCTTCATCAGGGTTTGTAGAACCTTTAAAAGTAAGAGGTGCTATCTTCTTAAACTTATTCAGACTTTTTTATTCCTCAGGATTATCAGTTTGTTGCATCAGTGGCTTGTGTTGTCATTGATCCTTCACTAGATTAATTACTTTGTTGATCAAATTCAACACCTTATCATTATTCCCAGCCATTGCACCTTTGCTACCTCTATCTGATTCCAAAATACTCTTGAGCATTTGATGCAACATTTACACCTGGATCCCCATCTTGATTTTGAGGATTTTGGCCCGTCTCATTATTAGAATTTCTAGAACCCCTAGCTCTAGCGATTGTCACAGTCTCAGCAAGGTTGGTTTCATTCATATGATAAGGAGGCATATTGATTCAATTAAAGTAACAGACATGTTAAGACTAAAGATTTTTTTTATAGTCCAACGACTATAATAAAACAAAAGTCATAAATTAATAAAAGGAAATATCCCTTCAAGGCTTCACCTTAAGTATTTTATACTTCAATAAGTATGATATTAAGATAATTTTACTTAGGCATCCTAGCCTTTGACTCAATTGGCTGGTGGTCCCGTATTCAATGAGTAGAGTTTGATATTCTTGTCCCTAAATCAAATTATAATACTCAACCTAAAGCCCAAAAATCTT
Organism: Adansonia rubrostipa; assembly: GCA_038381775.1. Lineage (NCBI taxonomy): Eukaryota > Viridiplantae > Streptophyta > Magnoliopsida > Malvales > Malvaceae > Adansonia > Adansonia rubrostipa. Next base: position 6,150,411 of record JBBYHM010000020.1, on the reverse strand, counting down.
AAAAAAGATATTTGAACCTAGTCCAGGAGTCTATTGGAAAAAAATAGAATAAAACCCTAAATCATAGTAATCAAGAGTTTTATCTGAAGAAAATTGGAAAAAGAGAAGAAACCCCAAAAGAGAATAAAGAACTTAGGTTTTCAAATTTGGATTAAGATTGAAGGTTTAAGGTAAGATTTTAACACAATTTCTTTCGATTTTGTATTTCTAGTTGGTTGTTCACAAAATCTAAGTTTTACTTTTAACATTCTCTAAATTTAAATTATTCCTACGTCATTCTGATGACTTTCCAACGAAATGGTATGTATCAATAGAAAGATCTCAAAGAGATCTTTCTAAAGTTATGTGTGGCATTCCATTTAGTTTAGTATTTTAGGAGTTTTTGAAGTTTCTTAATTTTTGGTTTTTAATAGTTTTGACCAACCAAATTTAAGGCACTAGAAAATCGTTTTTCGGCTACTATTTTTGTCGAAAATTATATAATTTTTGTAGTACAAAATGTGATCTTTCTAGTGATGTAAATATTTTAACTATACGAATTTTGTGTTAAGAGAATAGATGCCCAAAAGTTGGCTAAACGAATTTGAAAACCTAGAAAACCTAAAAACTTTTTAGTAGTTATTAATGATTTCCTAAATTTTGATCCTCGAAACTTAGGCTATATGAATCCATTTTTTCCAAAATAAAATTTTATATTATACTATTACATTTCTACTATGAGATTGTGTGTTAAAACATTACCTGTGTTTGCACAGATTTAGAGGTTTTTATTGGCTTCAAATAGGCCAAATAATTTCTGAAACCCAAAATTTTTAAAAACCAATGATGATTTTGTAATTTTGGGCCTTTGTAAAATAGGATTTTGATTTGTTTTGTTTCTGAAATAAATTTAGATTTAAAATTATGATATGTAAGCTTCATTTTGGTACAAATAGTTCTTTGGATTTGACCTTATGTATTGGCTACAAGTGCTCAAAGTGCCAAAGGATCATGGAAAAATCTATAATTTCAGCATTTTATAAAATCTCATTTTTAATTATTTTAAAAGTTACTTTTGTTTAATAATCAATTTATTTTGCTGCAAACAGTATAAAAGTTTGACTATTTGTATTTTTATTAAGATTTGGCATAAATAAATATATTTTAGTAAATTATTTTTGAATCATCATATTTTTGAAAATTAAGTTCTTGTGAAGAAAATTTCACAAAAAAATATAACTAATATCATTATTCTTGGTAACCATATCTAATTTTTTTATTGATTTTGTATATTAACATATATATTCTAATTTTTTAAATGCTTTACATTTTTCTAGATTATAAAAGTAGTTTGGTTTTGAAAATAATATCAATTGAAAAAAAGTTGCCATGCATACTAAGTGTCAAAGAATGATCTGTGGAATGTCTTAATTTGTTAAGATAAAATTGATAGATTTTATTTCTAATTCGTAGCCTTTGAATTAATAGGAATTAAGAGCTCAAGTTTATTATTTCTTGTTTTCGGTTTAGCAAGTTTAGATAAGTGACTGATTTCTTTGTTTTTATTTGAAAAGTAATTTTTTGCTTTGATATAATTTTGAATATGATTTTATTTAAGTTTAATTACAAAACTATTTGTTATCCATATTTTTGAATAAGAATGCTACATAGGATATTTTGAAAGAAAATATGAGAAATTCGCTTTGTACGAGTTCTGAATTGTGAAAGACATGACTTTTGCTTTTGTATAGTTAGGTAATCTGAAAATATATTTTGTTTTTGATTTGTCTCTCAGTATGACTATGCTCTAACCCTATCAACGGGGGTTAAACATTGGCCATGTCGACATGTACTTTGTGATTAGAAACCAATTTCAACCATGCCATCAGTTAAGAATAGTAGTTTTTATTTCAAACCATGCCACCGATTAAAAATAATGGTTTTTGGTTCAGACCGTGTCATCAGTTAAGAATAATAGTTTTTGTTTTGAATCGTGCCACTGGTTGAGAATAGTAATTTTTATTCTGACCTATGCCACAAAGGTTACATGTGGTTTTAGTACGTTAGAGGAGACTAATAAAAAATGAATAGTTTATGAAATTTTGTAAAGTTTTATTATCTGATAAATTTGATTTTGAAAAAATATAATTTTAAAAAATGTTTATCGAATATTGGATATCCAATTTTATTCTTCAATTATTATTATTTAGAATTTTGGCCCAAATGTTTTAGGGCATGTTTAATCCAACATAAGGGATGTCAGTTACTTGCAGAGTATTTATACTCACTCCTTTAATTTCTTGTACTTTTTTTTAGAACATGCATATCTGGATCTTAGCTTTGATGATAGATTTTGTTTGCGAGTTTAGCATCTATTTTTAGTTTTGAAGTACTTTGGAAAACCCTAATTAGATATCGAATTTAGTCGATTTGTTAATTAGCAAAATATTTGATATTTTTGATCAAAGTGTATTGTTAAAATTTTGGTAGACTTGAGATTTGTAAGTTATAAGTTTAGAGTTTTAAGTTTTAATTGATATGATATCTGTTGCCTTGTATATTTATGGGATTCGGGGCACCCCAATATTTTTTTACTGGCAAGGAACAAAGTTTGAATCCTAAAAAGTGAGGTTTGGTAAATGGTATACGGCCCAATTTAGGGAAGAAAAATACATTTTGCAATATAGCTCAAGTTGTAAGTGTAAACAAGCCAGGTTGAATTGCCAAATTTAGCAGAATGTCCGAATCATTTTGTCTTGATGATGATATTACCAGGCTTAATTTTCAAGGATAGATTACAATTCCAAATTCTAGTATGTATAGGTATATGGAAGAGGAGAAAAAATTAATAATATGTAAAATTGAGACATATTAAAGAACACCCAAATTTTGTATTTAGATAAAATAAGATGTGGTTTGTTGAAGCTAGGTTTTGATAATATTTTGATAATACTAAAATTAAATAGAAGAATCCTTAATTATTTATAAGCTCTAGCGAAACATGGCGGGTTCAATTGGCGGAGGCATGGGCATTGGTTTCTTCTTCCTTTCCATGTTTGCATGCCACCCTATGGACATGTCAAAACCGCGGTTCTTGAGCTCTCGGTACTCTTGGCACAATGCGCATTCCTCGCAGCAACAATGGACACAACAATCGGTGCAGGGGCTCTCCTTAACCAAATATTGGCCTCTCAACTTGGATCTATAAAAGCACGAGTACATGCAGGAACAACCCGTTACGCACATTATCAACATGTAAAGTGCTCCGCTCACACCGCACGCTGCACCGGCACCGCCAACACACAACTTATAATTATAATATATATTGGCAATATTAATTAATTACTATATAAAGAGAAATAAATATTTTTTTAATAATTTGGGGTTGGGACGAGAAGAAGTGTTTGTTTTTGGTTGCCCTTGGAAAGTACTCACAAGTAGATCCTCTGTCCACAATTTCTGCAATTCGACCAAATGTTACACATGGACAGCAGCAAGTTAAGCAACCTGCCAATGGATGGATGGATAGATAGAATCCCATTAATTAATAATAAGTAGCACAATATATATATATATATATATATTGTGACGAAAAATGAAATTGAAGAAAGGCAGATGATGGTGAATGAATTCCACACTTAAAAGGGGTGTAATTATTACAACTGTTACAATCGTCGCAGCAATCACAAAGGCCAGTGGACCATGGAACTGGATTAATGCAAGCAATTGGAAGATTTGATGGGTTAGGTATGTTTAATGTGGGTGCTCTAACCGTTGAGTGCTCCACATGAGAAGGACTAAGTGAGGCCACCGGAGGAGTCGATGCTTGAATTGACGGTGGATATGATAGTGCTGCAAATGTTGACTCCTTTTCCGACTGCATTAATGAATTCAGGGAGTATTATACCAGTGTTTATATCAGGAATTGATTGGAAGAGATTCAGGGATGCATGGTTTCTACTTTATATTCAATTAAAAATGGTTGCAGTCAAAATGAGGAGGAACGTGTCGTTTCAGGAAAAAAAAAGAACAAAAAAACAGTTAGGGAAACCGTCAACTATGGACAACCTACGTTGAATTTTCCCTATATTCATTTTGAATTTTGTGATATTTCTTTATTTGAGTTAAAATCTAATTAACTTGCGACACCAATTTAACTAATAATTTTAATAATAGTATAGATAGAGCTCTAAAACAAACTATTTGAATTAAGGAGGAAATGCTTTTCTAAGTTACTACTGTATATATTACCAAAAAGAATTTTTACAAAGTGTCTTAGATGATTTATAAAAGATTTGAATGCATATACTTCACATTTGTATTGAAAAATGAAGTTGAGAAGTAATTTATAAGCCTTTGGAAAAAAGATAGGTAAAATGATTCGAAGTTTTTTCAAGAGGATTTAAATGGCAACTTAAAGTTGTAATCTATCACCATTTTGCCTAAGGGATCGAAATCCCTAAAGGAAGGATTCGAATATCTTGTAGTACTTTTTATTTTGTAAAATTCTTGCCTAAGGGACTAGAATCCTATAATCAAGGATTCAAATCCCTCATCTAGAAATTCAAATAATTTATCCATTGGACATGCTCTTTCATTTCATAAGTTGTGAGTGTTCACCAAAGACATGTTTGATCGTGAAAAGGTATTTTTAATACCTATTGGGACTCATAAATACTTTATTTAACATTTATTTTACACATTTCTAACAATTTTACATCCAATTCTTTTCTTGCACCCCCTTTTTGGGTTCATGGTTCATGTGTGCTTAAGAAGAACTTGACATGTAATCATGTTTTTCTTCCAATAGGCATTGTATCATGGGGATAACGTTTCCAAAGAAACCATTTGCACCATAGTGGGGAAACTATTATCCTAAAGAAAACTAATTGAAAGTGCCTTGCCTACGACTTTCTTCATTTGTTCTTTTTTCTCCACTGTTCTTCTTCTTTGACTACATTAGTCCAACCCCATATACAATAAATTAAGGATAATAGTACTTTTGTAATGGTAACTATTGGCCCTACACCTCATCTTTATTAAGTGGAGAAACTTGAAATGTTTAATAGCCTCAACTACAAAGGATGGTGCATGAAGATTTACTATCACATCAATCTTTTGAAAGTTGCTTATGTACATTATGAGTATTATCCACAGGAAAATTGAAACAACAATAGTGAATTGAAAATGACTTCATTTCCGTTTAACCATCCTTTAATCCCTCAGTAATTCTTTTTTCAGTGTGCTTCACAAATATACTTCAGCATTGGAGTTATGGCATGAATTGGAAAAAGTTGTAAGAATGAGGATGCCAGGAACAGGTGTGTTGACTTCAAAATCATAGATTCTAAACTTTTTATTGATTAAGTGAATGAATTAAATGACAGTGTAATTGAGTACAATGATGCAGGAGAACCAACCTTTGAAACTTTCCAAGTATTTACCATTATAAATAAGTTATCTCTTCTTAGAAAGCTTATCAAAGTTATTTGAAATATAAGAAAATATCATTTAACTTGGATGAATTGTTTCAGCACTTAGCATTTTAAAGTGCAGCCCAAAAAAGAGATGAAACCTCTAATAAAGTAGTAACAAAATGTGCATAACATGGAATGTCCTACTTTATCATCTTCTTTCAAAAGTGAAAACAAAACTCACAACAAGAGGCTGCAAAACTCTTCAAAGAGGAAGAGGATGTTTAATAAAATTGGAAATGACTTCAAGAAGAAAAGCTCCTTGGTATATGTGTGAAATGAATGGCCATTTTAAGAAGATGTGCCATTTTTGCAAAGGTAATAAAAAAGAAATTAGCATAGTGACCAAAGTTAACATGTTGCAATAAGCATTGATGTTCTTAATGTTAATAACCAAAACGATTGGTGGATTGACTTCGATACAGCTTGTCATGTAACTTTTTTCAAAGGTGACCTATGAAGATATTAATGAGGACAGATCAATCTTTATGGGAAACTCCTTTACTTGCAAGGTTATTGGCAAAACGACCATCAAACTTCCTTTTACTCCCAGTAGAGTTTTAACTCTGCAAAATGTATATTACATCCTAAATCTTAAGAAGAGTTTAATTTTTTTTAAGAAACTTGATGACTCTGGTTTCAAAATTATGTTGATTCCTGAAAAGTGATCATTTCTAAAAAAAAAAAAAATCATTTGTTGGAAAAAGATATGCTAAAGAATAAGAATATTCAAAACCAAAGAAGCAATCTGTGTGTGAGAAATCTTTGGAACACCAAGGTACATAACTAAATCATTATACTATTTTTTTTGTGATAGTAGGAAGATATGGTTTTTATCTATGTGATTGAATATCTTATTGCATATTGATATTTTAAATACTTGTTCTTAAGTATAATACATGCTTATTTGAGAAATTATGTTAAAATGTCCTTATAATTGTTTGATAAGAGTAGGCATATCTCCAACGTTCTGTAAGTATGTGTTCTGATTGCAGTAAATTAAATACATGAGTTTTTAATTACTCTTATGATCATATTTTTTTAAACTATGGTTATTTTATATGATAATTTTTAAAAGTTTAGATATACATGCATTATGAAGTTTTTTGTTACATGATTAAACTTGAGTTTTACAATATGACTATTATTACTTTTATCATTTATATGATTAAATTATATGCTTTATATTATTATAGTATGAAATTTATGTTACTACATCTTGATATTTGAGAAATCTAAGGTTAAGCTTTGTAGAGATTTCAAGAAGAGAAATGTCCATATTATATGTATGATACTAAAAGAACAGTTAACAAAAGTATATCATTTAACCAAAGGCTATTAATTTGGAAACAAAGTAATATTGCAAGAAATGAAGATGACACGATTACAATGTCTACTGAGAGTTAGTGAATGAATAGTTATGAACAATTTTGAAATAAATAAATTTAAGTGCAACATGTCATGTCACTTATTCAAGTGCTACCTTTGAGTGTTACAATGGGATTTTCCTTTAACATCAAACTTGTTGAGGGTTCAAGGTTTGAGGTTTAAAGTTTAAGATTTAAAATTTAAGGTTCAAGGTATAAAATATAATTTAAAGTTTAAGGTTTAACGTTTAAAGTTTAAGATATAGAGTTTAAGGTTTAAGATTTATGATTTAAGGTTTAAGGTTTAAAGTTTAAGATTAAAGGTCAAGGGCTTAAGGTTTAGAGTTAGGGTTTAGGGTTTAAGGTTAGAGGTTAAGGATTAAGGCTTAAAGTTTGAGGTTTAGGATTCATGGTTTAGGGTTTAGGGTTTAAGGTTTAGGGTTTAAGGTTTGAGGTTTAAGGTTTAAGTTAAAGTTTAGGGTTTAAGGTTTAAGGTTTAGAGGTTAGGGTTTGGGGTTGAGGGTTAAGGGTTGAGGGTTTGAGGTTCGGGGTTTGAGCTTCAGGGTTTAAGGTTTAAGGTTTAATGTTAAAAATTGGGGTTTGGGGTTTGGGGCTTGGGGTTTGGGGTTTGGGGTTTAGGGTTTAGGGTTTGGGGTTTAGGGTTTAGGGTTTAAGGTTTAGGGTTTAGGGGTTGGGGTTTGGGGTTGGGGTTAGGG
>JBBYHM010000020.1:6111002-6121667 GCA_038381775.1 Adansonia rubrostipa | reverse complement strand
TGATTAAGTTCTTCATCATAGAGTTCATAGATTTTATATTTAATTTTTTTAATGAATTTATTAACAAGTGTTTTATAATTATTATTATTAATAAAAGTATTTATAAAAGTTATATTATTATTACTTATAATGATATTTTATATTAAATATAATAATTAATAGTATTTTGATGAATTTATCTAATATAATAATTTTTTTAAAAAAATGTGTTTAAAAGATTTGTTAATAAATTTTTTCAGATATTTCTACATCAATTTAGAGTTTTAGTATCGTGAATTTTAATGAAAAATATTAGTATGTGTTATAAAAAAATAAAAAAACTGTAACTAATATGTTAGGTCATTCTTAGAAAGTGGTTTAAAATTTTTGTATTAAATATGTAATGTTATGATTTGAAATTATACTTCTACCAAAGTTACATATTTTAATCAAAATAAAAATCCTCCAAATAGAAAATGAAAGCAATAAAACAAAGCCAAATCAGAAGGATCCAACTACTAGTTTATATCAACCACTAGTCCTTCATAAATAAATAAATAAATGTAAATTTTTTTAATATAAAAAATTTAAAAATGTAAGTTAAAGATGTAAGAAAAGGAAATGAACTACAAAAGGACATAGTTATACACTGCCGAAAGCTCTTTCTCTCTCTCTCTCTCTCTCTCTGTCTTGAATCTTCGATTCCTCCGACGATTCAACTCAAAGCTATGGCGAGCCTGTGGCGGGCCGCGACGGCGCTGACGGAGAAACCCAACGACTACGACGGCGTCGAGTTCTGGTCGAACCCGGAACGGGCCGGCTGGTTAACTAAACAAGGTGAGTACATAAAAACCTGGCGTCGCCGCTGGTTCGTTTTAAAACAAGGGAAACTGTTCTGGTTCAAGGAATCAACTGTCACACGCGCTTCTCGTCCACGAGGTGTGATCCCGGTTGCTACCTGTTTAACCGTTAAGGGAGCCGAAGATATTCTGAACAAGCAGTACGCTTTTGAGATTTCGACGAGGAACGAGACCATGTACTTTATTGCCGATTCGGAGAAAGAGAAGGAGGATTGGATCAACTCGATCGGACGTTCCATAGTTCAGCACTCGAGATCGGTCACTGATTCCGAGATCGTAGATTATGATAGCAAGCGGTGATGATCCAACGGTCAGATCCATTTCTCTCCTTTTTTTTTTTTTCCCTAAACTGAAGTTTATGTAATTGAGCTCATATTGTAACTCTGTTGTTTGTATATTTACGTTTTCTAAAATATATATATTTGTGTTATTGTAATTTGATTGCTGAAATGCTCAATCTACTTGGTAATGAACAGATTGTTAATTGTTTGTTCCTTTCTTTAATATAAGTATATCTAAAGTTAAAATCTTTGCTTTAAATTTGTTGGTTGATTTTAGTTTGGCCGTAAGTTAAGGATGATTGCTTTTCGTAATATTTTGATAAGATTGAAAGAGAATGCCTTTACACTGTTTTGAAGATAAATGCAGTTTTAGAATATATGTTAGTGCATATTGAGTTGTGCCAGTGAAGATGTTCATAGTCCAAAAATAATGTCAGATGGTGAGGTTGTTTGTTGCATTTTGTTTGTAAATGCAACCAGTTTCCTACACTCCCTTTTTGCTTTACGTAAAGACTACAGCTTTAAAATTACTGATTGATCTTGCTTAAGAAGTCCATTCTTGATGTTTTTGGGGAAGATTCTGATGGTGAATTTCCCATAGGGATAAGGTCTGCTTTACTTGAAGACTACAGGTTTGAAATTACTGATAGATTTGGCTTAAGTAGACCATTCCTAATGTTTTTGGGGAGATATTGATGGTGAAGTTTCTATATGATAAGTCTATTTTGAAACTGGTTCTATAAAAGGTCAGTGTATTCACGGCTATGACCTCGTCAGTTTTTCCTTTTAACGTTCAAATTAAGTTGGTGCTGGAGGACTAAACGTTACCTCTAGGATGTTACTTGAAGAAATTTTGAAACTGACAGCTGCTATAGGTGTTTCGTTATAAGGACATTATCCTGTAACAGTGGAGTAACCGAGTTAAGTAAGCCTGTGAAATTAAGTTAGCAAGTAGTTTTTTACAATATTGGCGCAATGGTAACTAAAGAGTGAGCAAAACTTCCTTGTTCATTGTAATTCAGGATACGGCATGCATGAAACCTTAATTCAAGAACCTCTGCAGATCTTTTAATCATCTCTAATGAGAAATAGCATTAGAGGACGTTTCAGCTGACCGTGGAGATTTTTGTTTTTGGGGGGGGGGGGGGAGGGAATAAAGCTTTTCTAAACATTGTTTTTGAGCACAAGCTACAAGCGATGTGAAGCTGATTGAATGCCTCAAACATGTAATTGCCTACAGGATGTTCTTGATGATTATGGGGGAAAATGTTTACCATTAATGTTGAGTTACAGCAAACTTAGACATAAGCCAAGCATTCATATTGGCCAGAGAGTTTACTCTCGAAAATATCTATTTAACAAGTTTTTTCCCCTAGTTCATAGCAATTTATGGCATGAAAAGAATCATTGACTCAGTGAGATATATTGATGATAGAGACCATTAGCTCTCTTTTCTGGATTGCTTCCATTCTGGAGTATTGCTTCCCAGCCTCTGCTGGCATGTTCATAAAGGTCATGTTGGCTGTTTTTCCATTTTTGTAGAAGAATATGTTTCTCTACTTACTGTCTGTCTATAAAGCCAACTTGACTGTTTTCCCATCATGCTTTCCAAAAAGCAAAATTGCTAGCAGTTCCTTTGCTTTACTTCCAGGTTTCACAACTAATTTAAAGGAGAGACCAGAGGGCTCGGGTCTTAGGAGCAAGCTAAAAGAAAACCAATTACACAACCACAGATATATATATATATATATATATATATATATATATATATCATTTACTTTGAATGGATGTATAGTTATATTGAAAAATATCAATTATTGACCCAAAATATATAAATTCGAGTATTACTTCAATTGGTTGATACATTCTCTGTTAAAAGATAAAATCCAACAAATTTAACTTCGAATCTTGAAATCGGCAATTTTTTTTTCTTACCTAAAATCCAGAAGAATGAGAAGTTTAATGTCTGAAGGATAACCTTATTACATAACTGGTATAACAAGTTGAGATTTTACATTTATCTGATTCCTATTTTCCCTCTCTTCCCACATGACGCAACTATATTTTAGACAATTTTCCAAATAACAGAAAGAAAACTTGAGCTAATCTTGTTTAGCTAACAACTCCTGTTGTTGATAAAAGTTTGCATCATTTATAAACGAATGCAGACTCTGCCAAGTCGATGGAACGAGCAAGGCCAGCAGCTTTGTTCTGGCATTCGAGGTACTCGGCATCAGGATCACTGTCGGCGACTATACCAGCGCCAGCCTGAAGATAAGCTACCCATTCCTGGCGTCTGCTATCATCTTTGTACGAGTACATTGTGTCATAGCGAGTTCCTCTAGTGAATACCATGGTCCTGAGAGCCAAGGCAATATCCATGTCGCCAATGAAGGAAATGCCCCCGAATCCTCCGCTATAAGGGCCTCTTCTTGACACCTCTAACTCATCAATGAGCTCCATGGCCTTCACCTATATCAACAGCCCAAATTTATCAAAAATAAGGAGGAAAAAAAATAATTTCTAGATTAAGAAGCCCATCAATGCTAGAACGCATAGCAATGAGCAATACTGCTGGGACTTGTATGGTCTGCAACTTGTGTCTACTCATGTTGGCTGGACATTAATGCCAGAATTAATGGAAACTTGAAAGCATTTAATCATCATTTGCAAAAACAGGATTTGTAAAACATGTAAAGGAAAAGAAGTAATCAACCTTTGGTGCTCCACTAACAGTTCCAACGGGAAGTGCAGCACGGAGGGCATCCCAACTAGTGAGATGATCATGCAACTCACCAGTAACCTGCATAATAAGTTTCAAAAAGAAAAGGATCACTTACTTGTATGTTTGCATAACTAAAAAAATTTCTAAAACAAATTCTTTGGATTCTGGGACATTAAGAACCGAAATGAAGCAAACAACTAATCAGAATATTCTAACGTATTTGAATTCACAAGTTCGTTATTTGAATCAGAACATATCAGTTAAACAGTAATAAGAAAGAGGACACTATAACTTACAAAAGTGCTACAAAAGGTAAAATGGACTCAAATTGCAAAGAAAAAAAAGTTTCATATTAGTCTATTTAAAAAATTCTCATGCCTAAATCCTAACAAAATAAACCAACTGAAACCCAAAGAATCAAACTTGATTAACATCACACCATGTGTGGTGTCAGTAAACAAGTTTTGCTTCTTTTTTAAGCCAACGACAATTTGGAGCTACCATAGATGATCTAAAGAGTTTAATATTGATTCATCTGTTTATGCATAGAGACACTTAGGATTTCTCAATCAAGGTTTTCTCAAATCTACAATATACAAAAATGAACAATAGCACGTCTTTGCCTGACATAAAACTAACCTAAAGAAGAACATACATATTTCATTTCATATAAATAAGTCAATCAATGTTTAGTTGATAAAAACATAGTTTCTTACCGTGGAGCTTATGTGCATCACATGTGAATATCGTTCAATATTCATCAGCTTCTCCACCTTTACAGAACCATATTTGGAGACCTACACCAATAACATGAATTAAAAGACAAATGGTTACACTCCTCTCTCTCGAAAAGGAAAGATATTGGCCTTCGGAAGTACAAAATTCATTTCTTTGGACAGAAAATCTGTCATGCATAGGAAAAAATGGAATGAACCAACTACAAAGATAGAGCACAGAAAAATTTCTCAAAAGATGCATGGCAAGAAATATATATGTATATATATAAAATTCAAATTTCTTAGAAAAACCTTTCCAACATCATTGCGCCCCAAGTCAACAAGCATTATGTGTTCTGCACATTCCTTTTCATTACTTAGCAATTGCTTTTCTGCTATTTCATCTTCAGCTGGTGTCTTTCCTCTCCTTGCCGTTCCCGCCAATGGCCTATTCACAACCTTATTCTGTTCATGACAATCACAAAAAAATTAAGATCATAAACTAAGTGTAGAGCTTCATGATTTCAAATTTGGGGGAAAAAAACAGCAACCAAAAAAAAATTGTGTAAGTTTACCTTCTTTACCCTGGTAAGAATTTCTGGACTTGAAGCAACTAGAATACCTCCTCTAGCCTGAAAGGCATATGAAATCATAAAATTCACAAAATGCAACTGCTGAAACAATTCATGGATTCACAAGTAAATAAATAATTAAAGAACGAACTAACTTGTAAGTAAGCCATATAGGGACTTGGATTCACGACTCTTAAAGCTCTATATATTTCAAATGGGTCAGCAAATGTTCGCCGTTCAAAACGTTGACTTAATACAATCTGGAAAATATCCCCTGCCAGAATATGCTCTTTTGCCTCTAGTACAGCCTTCTTAAACTCTTCTCTTGTCATATTTGAATTCTTTAACGAAGGGCCAAAGTGATGGGTTTGTAAATCTATGGAACCTGGAGATAGCTTTGGGCTAAGAATAAAATGAAAAAAAAAATTATATGAATGTTCGAGAAATTTGAAGGAATATGAACTTAATTATGACTAATGCTACAGTATAAAAGTTGCTCACAGGTCAACATCCTGTACCCTAGCCACCAACTTCTCTAGATGGTCAACTCCTTCATTATAAGCTTTTTCAACTGAGGAGTATCGATCTAACCTCACCCAGTGAATTACATATGCTTTCTGCAAATAAACGGATGCTGCATCTATTAGATGTATATATTTCTAATAGAAATAATTCATAATCGGAACTAAAATCCTCAACTCTGTACCACTTGCAAGAGAAAGTGTATTGTTGATGTTGGAGTAAAAGGAATACCTTTTCCACATGATCGAATACAATTACGTCGCTGTAGAGTCCTAGATGTATATCCGGGAGGTTTCTGTCATCATGTGGCGCCTTTGAGAATGGAAGCTTTTTCTTTTCCGCATAGCGAACGGTATCATAGGAGAAATAACCAATCCACCCACCTATGCATCACATGAATTACTACGAAGTGTGAATTTAAAGATATTATATTGAAACCGCATCAACCAGCAAGGAACCGACATCTGAGTTTTCCTATTCTATTATGAAAACTGAGTACTTACAATAGGAGAATCTTAATAAAATTATGCACCTAAGAAGTTAAGACACTAGACAAGTCGCCCGTTCAATACCAGAAAGTAGCTTAATTTCAACATTCTTGATTACTGCTCCTTGTATAAATCTACATATTTGCGAAAACGGTACCTTCATTCATGTTCTATCATTTCTAGCCAAAAACAGAAGTTAAGAGTGCATTTACACCCTATTTGAACTATTCTAACCTTCTTCTGCAAGAATATGCACTGCACACATCACATTCTTACAATGCTCAAATTTTTTAAGATTTCTTTGATCAATATATATAGAAGGATCTTTTTTTAAGTTTCGATTCCCAGGCACTCTAGGCCAACCCATCATGCACTTTTGAACCATTAAAATCCGCAGACTTTCTTAATTCACCCATTATTTGAATGAAGTGCCAAAATCAATAAATACACCATATAACATACAATAGCCTTAAAACCTGCTAGCAAATCATGAAAACCATGAAACTCTATTTTGCTACTCCTAAAAATCTAGGTACATAACGGATCATATTATAACCGTCAAAATAATTACAAGAAGCTGGGATAGCTAGATGTATTGAAAATCTTTAAATTGCTTAAATTGTTTTACGACATATGATCATGTTTTGTTGATAACATATTAACTTTTAGTCTATTCTTTTCCATGGAAATATAAGCATAGGTTTTGAACAAATCGGCATTCCAAATACGAATGGTGGCATGAATAACTCCAAAACCATAATTTATTGCATTATTTTTCTACCCGAATAAGAAACTTGTTCCCTTTTTTCCAGATGTACAAAACCATACACTTAAAAGTTCTACATCAAAGCCTCAACCTGCAATTGTCATTAAAGAGTAAATAAGCCGTTAAAAACTACCAACAAGGCGACAACAACTAACTACTTATTAATCGACTTTTCTTAATTTGAGCATAGCAAATTAAAGCAACCAATCTAGAAACTTCACTGGCAATCAAATAAGGTGCGAACGTGAAACAACTTACAAAAGCGCGATCGATCCATATTTAATAAGGATTAATGATGAGAAATGTAAACCATCGGCATATTGTTGTCACTATATATGACATATCAAATAGATATTTACAACAATTAGACATGCAAAAGATCAATCATTCTCACCGCAAAATGCATCAGGAAGATCATCAATGAGTTGGGGCTTCCAAGTCTCTGAGATTCTCCTAGGAATCAACATAGGATCTTCAACGACCTCCTTAGTCAAACAACCTATCTCATGATCCATAACAGTAATCTTTTTTTCTTTCGCCACAATTTCCATTGTCGGTTGAGCCCCAACCACACTATAACGACCCTAATTCAATCAAAATCCAATCACAATCAAAATCATAAAGCTAAATATAACCATGCATATAGGGGAAAAAAAAACAATTAAGCATATGTTAAAGATCTTACAACACTAGAAACCCGAGAACCAGGCTCCACTGACTCAAACAGAAAACTAGGAGCCTCTCTATCATCTTCCTTAACCAAACACCGGTATGCAAGCACTGGAGTCAGCTGATCAGAGAATATGCAACGGTAAAGGGGAATTAAATTCCCTTTTTTGGCTGCCTCCACAAACTTCGTTTCATCATTAACTGGAAAAAAACAAAGAAGTCATTTTTCACTTTGAATAGAACCTTAAATATAATTTATATCAATAAAAATTAAACCCCAAAAGAAAAAAAAATTACTACCTACTTAACTCGGTACTCTGCAAATTGTTCTTATTCAATCAAAAAAAGTAAAAACAGTAACGATATTTCGAGAATTTAAATCCTTCTCTGCCGCATTTTACTTCAATCATTTTTTTCATGCAGAAAGAAAAGCCTCAAAATTTTCTTAAGGTTCCCGCATTTTCTCAACGGCCAAACAGTACAAGGGGGAAAAAAAAGACAACTTTTTCTTTTTTTCAAAAAAAATGTAAATTAAATCTACCGAGTTGAGAGCTTGAAAGAGAGCTCCTGCATTTGAGTGAAGAACGGAAAAGAGTTGGAGCGGGAGAGATGCGGGTGATCGGAACTTGAGAAAGCCGGTGGCTTGATGGAACCAATCGGTGAGAGAATCCAAGGCTATTTTGCATTGCCATTGTTAATGTCGAGTTCATCGAGTAACCGAAACTTTGAGTCGCCAGTAACCGACCTGGATTCTCTGTCAAATCTTTGTAAGAAAACGGGACTGAAAAAAAGCTTAGCTGGAGAGACAACCCGTTTCAAGCATTTCCCATTTATAAACGTGTAGGATGTAAACAAACTCAGCCTCTGGTAAATAAAATAGTTCGATTGTTTTTTTTTTTTTTTTATTTTACTGTTTATGTTTATTCAATTAAATAAAATAATATGAATAAAATTTTAAAATTCGTTCATTCAATGAATCGAACATAAATATAATATGTTATGTTTATTTATATTTACAAATAAATTTATTTAAAATTCATTTAAAATTCGTTTATTGTTTAATTATAATATAATTAAAAATAATAATATTATTATTTGTCTTTTATTTATTATATAATTAATAATATTTATATTTTATTGTTTTATATTAAAACCCTTAACTATATTTGTTTATTTCTTTATTATTCATGAATATCATCGCTTAGGGTTTATGAACAAATTTATTTAATTTAAATGAATGAATTGAAGACACCTAATTTAAAAAAAATAAATCAAATATGAACATAATCTTAAAATTCTTAACAAACATAAACCAAACATAAACAAACTTAAAAATAAACAAACGAATATGAACAAAATTTTTTTTCTCCAAGCTCCGTTCATTTACAATCCTATAAAGGTATGATTATTCATGTAATAAAATAAGAAGAAACAATTTTTAATTTCCTATTTTGCCCTTTTGAAACTAGGTTTTTTTTTTTTTTTTTCATTTTGAGTAGTCACGATGATTCGTATATTTTTATTTTGTTCATGCATTTTATAATATCATAATCATGTCTAAATTTTTTTTATATTTATATAAATTTTAATATATTAATAATTTATATTATATAAATTTTAAAAAATTCATGTATTAGTGTCATATTTATGTCATATCATTTTTTCATGTCATATTTGTTTCATGTAATCATACGTGTTTAACATCGTGAGCTCTAATTTTAAGTGAGAATTTTTTTTTGGTATGAAATTTATGATTTTTGCTTTCTTGGATTTCAAATTTTGGAAGTTTATTTTGGATATTTGTTAATTTGGTAAATTACACCCTGCAGTCTCACATCCAATTCAATTATTCCTACATTTAATGATAAATTTGGGGAAAAAAATCAGTTCTTTTCCCTTTTTTTGGCATGAATTAGGTGAAAATTTACAGCTATATAAATTCATAATAAATACATTCATATTAAGTAAATGATAAATAAATATTTTCGATTACTGTATTTTTTTTTTCAAGAGAATTCGAATTTTATTTTTTAAACAAGAATACACGCACCAACCACAAATATAACTCCTCAATCATAAATATTTTTGGGTTTTTAGGTTTTAATAATCTAAATAACTAATCCTTATTTTTATTAAATATATTCATTAGCAATAAATAAATAATAGAAATATTTATATCTATTAAATACATTCATAGTAGATAAATTTATAAACAATAAATATTATATATTAAATAACTTATTTTCTGATATATGCAAATTTATAACATTAATTGTTAATTATGGATTTAATAAAAAAATATTATCGTATATTATCTTAATTTTTTTTTTCGGGCTAAGAAACAATCATGAATTATATTAATCACCGTTCAACAGCTCAGTTCAAATATAAAGAAAACGTCAGACAAGCATCACTAGAGCTCGAAGTTTATACTCCTAATGCTGTCTTAAGTAAGCAAACGGATCAACGAGTGGTGGGCAGACCATCCTTATTCAAGATATTCGTCAAAGAGGATGGTTTTACTTGATCCTGATCTGATCTACACATCCCCTAACAAGCTTGGACTTCTATCGCTCTTTTCATTAACAACTCAGAATAAACGAAGATACCATATATGTGGTTACCTGCCTCTTTGATGCACGGGGCTACACTTTTATTATATTTGAGAAAAAAAGAAGGAAAGATATTTTACTGATTTTGTTGTTCGCCACTCCAAATTAAAAGAAATTATGTGAAATTAATTACTATGGATTTTGACATAATAGGAAGAAAACTATGTTTATCATTGCTTCTTCAATTTTCTAAATTAATTAGATTATTATCCAATTGAGTTCAAGTTATCGAGTTCGAGTATCCTAATATTTGATTTGAATAATTTACGAATCTAATAAGTTTTTTTTTAAAATGTATACTTTTATTATTTTAATTATTATTGAAAAATATCATTTCAAAGTCGAACTTGAATACGAGTAATGAAGTTTGAAATTAAACATGGGAATAAAGCTCATTTTTGCTAAGTAATCAAACTTAATTAAACCTAATCAAACAAGTTTAAATAGTTAAAATTTACTTCAAATCAAGCTTAAA
>JBBYHM010000020.1:6017394-6106142 GCA_038381775.1 Adansonia rubrostipa | reverse complement strand
ATCCTATTCAGTTTAACTACTCTAGTGATAAGAGTTTAACTCTAATTCAGTAACTAATTAGAATACAGATTCCTTGACGGTAGGATATAACTCTAATTAGTCTTCTAGCATAGGTCCCTAGTCTAGTTTATAAAAATTGCCTGTACACCATCATAAGGTAATTATCAAGAAAAGGATATAGACTAGAAGGCTTATACGGAGTGTTCGTCTTTATGTATTTGGAGCGAGACTGGGTTCTTGATCAATAATGGCTAGAGGTACGTTTCTTTATTTAAATTATTACAGCCAATTAACAGTTTACCTTTCCTTACTTCAAATACTACAGGGCATCGCACAAGGCTAAAAAAAATGTTGTAATAAACAAAAAAGTGGGCTGGGAGGAAGTAATCTGGAGAAACTAAAGTTGTAACTTCCAAAATCTGCAAATATGGCTTCAACTTTAACACATCCATTTGACATTAATTGATGAATATAGCTTGGCCCTTCACCTATCTCCCCCCATCCCTAACCATATCCCTTCTTTTTCATAAAAAAACATGACTAAATTACCCCAGATAAGGTGTTACCGGCAGTAATTTGGTTGGTAATTCAGCTCAATACCCCATCAAACCCCCAACAAAAATCATCAACATTCTTTTACAACAGCAAACATACATAAATCAGTAGAAAACTGCATTCCACTGTAAACTTATGAATACATCCAATTCAAAATAAGCAGATAAAAGTCTTTCGAGATCATCAAACGGAAGCAACATCATGCAAGCATTTGTGCACCACCCAATGTCAATCCTAATTTTCAAGTTCAATCACCTACACTTATATTCAATAAGTCAGAAGCCGTTCTACAATTAACTAACAAAATGCCAAAGATTAAACATAAAACTAACAACGAAAGTTAAAACTTTAAAGTAAACACTAATGATTTATTCTTGTAGAAGAAGAAATTAGAACACAACAAACATCGAAAGAGCTATTCTCCGCTCACTCTGTCTCGGTCATTTTAATCCCCAACCACTAAAAACACAAACCCATGATCAGATCAAAAATTATTTACATAAATATTTATAAATATGCGCCATGATCATCATAACCATCATATCATCCTCATTATTACATTAAAAAAAAATTAATAATCTGGGCGATGATAATCACTATAATCATCCCTCTTCGTTGATGTCACATCAGGCTCCCACCCTTTCACCAATCTTTTCTTCTTTGTATTTTAATCCTTCCTCTAACGCCAGTTCACCTAAAGCCCTTATGATCAATCTAATAGCTTACCTAATTTTGATCCTAATTTTAGAGCCTTCTCGAGGCTTCTGATCGTATGGTGAGTAATCTACTGGCGTCGATGGGGTGCCATAGCTGGAAGACCGTTCGAAGAAGGGGCGCAGAGCGATAGGCGGGGGAGAAGAGGAATAGTAATGGCTGGAGTAATAGGGAGGGTAAGCGTCAGGGATGAAGGACTAAGGTGGCATTGAAGGAGGAGAAGAGGCTGATGGTGGAAGAGACGCAGGGGAAGAGAAACATAAGGTGTAGGAGTATATCTTGGCCAAGGAAGGGCATTTAATAGCTAGAAGGAGGAGCAAAATGGTAATCATGAGATGGAGAAAGGGGGAGTTCCCGGATTTTGACTTTCACGTAAATCTTACCTTGGTGACTACCGAAGGGTCGGAGGAAAAAAAAGGTTCGGATCTTGTAATAGTCATCTGGATCGGGTAATTTTTTGTGTTCAACTCGGAGGGTGGCCACTAAAGGTTTCAAAGTTTTCGAAGCTTAGGAGTGGAAAATCTCGAGGGTTAAAAAGGCAACGTGGAGAGGAACAACAAGGGGAAGGGTGAAACGCTCGTTCCAGACTGGTCGAGTTCAGCCTGAATCATCTGAGCGAGTTGAGAGACGTAGGTCTAGATCGACCTAGAAGACTGCATAAGATTTGAGATCACTGTTTCACCAGTTAACGTTTTTTAGATGCTAGGCTAAAAAGATTGCAGGGTCAAGGTCGACTGGTCTTGGTTGCGGTGGCCTAGAGGAAGTAGCCATGATGGTATTGTTGGTGGTGGCGGTGGCCGCCGTTTTTTTGGGTGCTGATGCTAACGTGCGCCGTATAAAGTGGTGTAAAGGATAATTGGACTTTTTGATAAGATTTTTGAGAGTAGGGAGAAGATGGTTTGCTTAGGAAGAGGAGAAAGTTCAGTGAAACGATGACTTTAACCTTAGCAATCACGGAGTTTCGACGAGATTTTCGACCACGGCGGAAAAAGGTATTACTTGCATGGGCAAAAACAAAATATTCAAAAAGAAAAAGAAGCTTAATAACTTGTTCGTTACATCATTCCGTTTTATTTAAGAAGGGAAACACAATTTGAGATGATAATTTTTTTTTATTTTGTAAAATTTAAATTTTTTTAAATAAAATAAAATTTGATATAAAAAATAGATTATGTAATATTTTTCGTACTCAAATGTAAAAAAAAATATATATAATATAAGTGTTTATGATTAAATTAAAATACGATCTGAATTTTTAAAAAAATTTTCATTCAAGTTGAGGTTTGATTCAATTTGATGATTTTTTTATAATTTAAAAAAATTAAAATATTATTTTTATATTAATATTTATATATTTTTATAATTAAATTACTTAAAAAAAATTTTTATTAGATGAATATTAATTTGAGTTAGATCAATAGCTTGAATTACTAAATCTTATATTTCGACTTAATCTAACATAAACTAAATTTATCTAGTTAAACAAATTACTCGACTCTTGAAAAGGTTTAATACCAAAATATAAATTTGGTGTAATAGATAGGATAATTTAGCTAATATTAATTGTATATAATTAACATAAGTCTAAGTCAAAAAAATAAAAAATTAACACATATTCTTGATATATATGTCTTTTAAAATAAAAAATGTAGTAAAAAATAGCATGTTAATTTTTTACGTATCTATAAAATTTAAAAATAAAAAAAATACATAAAATAATAAATCTACATAAAGAAATATCGAGAAATCAAAGCAAGAAACGAAAAAATGTATTAGGCTTTTTTAACAGTAATAATTAATGTATTAGTTTTCAAAAAAAATTCTCTTTACATTGATTCACTTTTTTTTTTCACCATATGGTTTAAATTTTCAAAAAGATGATAAGTTTTATTTCTTTCTTCTGTTGCTTTCAATGAAACTATTTCCCTGTAGGATTTATATTTGATTATTGATAGTGTATGATTCTATACATTGATCATGAATCTAATGATGTCACCTAATATAAATATAGTTATTTATATTTATTTTTTGTGTTTTTAAAAATTTTATATTTATTTATTGATTAGATATTATTATTTTATTTACCGATAGTGTATAAGATTAGTATGCTAATTTTATGATAAAAAGGAAACATAATAATTATTTTGAGCCCACATAATGCATAATAAATGAAAATATATTATAATATTCAACATAGGACCAAAATGCAATTGCATATATATATATATATATGTATGATATTATATATAGACAAATTACATTGTTAATATTACCAACATAGAAATTTAATCAATAATGTAATTATTAAAAAAATTAAATCATAAATTTCAAAGTACTTAAAATTTTTAATAGTAAGTATCTCTGAAGAAATTAATATCATAAAATTTGTATTGCAATATAGAATTATGTTTGTATGTTGCATTGGCCCCTCGTATTACTATTTCTATAACATATATCCTAAAAGAACAACAATTTCAAAGAATTTCAGCAGCGTTCCTGACTAGTTTCATAGTAACTGTAATAAGGCCTTGACCCATAGTTGCCCCTTCAACGAACCTGACGAGTCCAAATGTTTTGCACTGATTAATCCCCAGTTTTTGGGGCAAAGGGACCTTGACTCTGCCCACCACGACCACACCATTCGATGGCCCTGGATCACAATCGGACTGCCTCCTGATAACTTCCAGGCTCAAAAACATGGGCTCCGAGATGACAATGTTCTTCAACGGGATGTCAAATTGTTCCTCCCATCTAAGTTTCCAATACCCTTCAACTTCATCTGTTAGGTATTGATCTTCGGGGTTGATCCATGAGAGGACTTGATAGTTTCTTCGAGTGACACCTGGGCATTTGCTTGGTGTGTCAATGTCTTCCGCA
The DNA here is from genome assembly GCA_038381775.1 of Adansonia rubrostipa. Lineage (NCBI taxonomy): Eukaryota > Viridiplantae > Streptophyta > Magnoliopsida > Malvales > Malvaceae > Adansonia > Adansonia rubrostipa. The sequence continues at coordinate 6,101,996 of JBBYHM010000020.1, read as the reverse complement.
TCATGAATGGTTAGTTGCAAAATATAGTGCCGTTCAGGAAGTGGGTCTTTTTTCCTCATACTTTTCATGGAGACAGGTGAGTTAAATTTGATAACATCTTCAACGTTCATGTTCTCCATGCCAATCTACAAAATTATAAAGAATTAAAAGAAAAAAAACAATCAATACAATACTATTTTTTCAACTTGATTTGAAATAATGAAATCAGTTTTGATTTGATAGTCAAGCAATCACTTCTGAAAATAGTTTTAGAAAAGATCAAACTCAAGCACCATTAAAATACAATCAGAATTTTCAACCTGTTTTTAAAATTCTGAAAATTAGGTTCTGACTTGGCAGTCAAGTAGTCACTTTATAAAATTAGGGTTTTAACCATTTTGCAACGCTCTTAAAATTGTTTGAATTGAACTAACCTTAAGTAAAATGGTAAAACTTGAGAATATTTGAGATCGAACTGACAGAATAAATTTATTGATGTTTTTGTGCATGGAATAATTAAGAAAAAAGAAAAAAGTTGTATAGAAGAAAATTACCATCCTGTTTGAAGGAGCAGAAGCAGAACCTTTAATTTGCTGGTATTGGCTGTTGGCTATGGCTAGTTAATTATGAATCTCTTATTCTTATATATAAGATTAGATTGGCGTATTTAACTAGGGTTTTATTATTATTATTATTATTATTATTATTAATGATGAAAGTGCCTAATTAAGGTTAAAGAGATTTCAACTATAATAAAAATATAGAGAAAAACTTTAATTAATAAATTATTGTAAATTTTTTCCGTAAAAAGAAAGAAAAAGGTACTTTTAAATTATTCTCTAAAAAAATTAATACTGCATGATATGTCTACAAGATCGTCCAATTAAATTTAGGGTTTGTATTTAGCGCAATCTCAGTGTATAAATTTTATACATTGTCACTTTATCAATAAATATATATATATATATCAATTTTTAAAAATAAATATAAATAATTGTATTTTTTAATAAATTGATACATTGTGTAGCATATGTTATAGAAAAAATCAATTAAATATTCAAGTATATGCTTTATATGCATATATACATAGACATATACATATGTATTATAAATAAATGTCTATTTTTTTATGAAAGCTTTTTTTTTTTTACTCGTAATTGTTTCAAAAAAATTTGGCTCTTTTTCTCAATATTTAGGCCGATAAATTACAATTTGATAAAAAAAGAAATCCTTCTTTTTCTAGTAGTTATTTTTTCTCAGTTATTCTTTTGGATGAAAATAATGTTTAAAACGGCGAGTACATATTTTTGAGTTGCAATGGGAAAATTTATATACTCTTACAGAACTTTCTCTCTGTTTGAAAACTGATCTAATTTAACTCTAAATTATTTTGATCTAATACGCGTATTAAATACGAAGGGCCTTAAACAAAAAATATATATATATACACTCTTAATTCTTTATTTTATAGTACTATTATTAATTTCTTTATAAATTTATCTGTTAAATTTAAATTGATGCCAATTATTCGCTAATTCAATTAAGTAATCAATATATAGTATTAATCATGTACTTATAAATATATGCATATATATATATATATATATATATATATATAAGTACTCCACCAAATGCGGCATTGACCGACATAAATATTATTACATAACTAAAAACTGGTAACTATGGTGAAAGAAACAATAAAATCTCGTACTAGTTTTTATTTTTATTCGTTAAAGGTAAGAGATATATAAAAAATCATTAAAATATGATATACCAAATATTCTGTTTTTAATTTTTATGTTTAGTTCACTATTATGACTATTTTAATATGGATTCATTTGGCGTGTTAAGTGATACAGTAGTTTTGATCACTAAATATTCATTTTATGACATAGTCAGTTTTGAACTTATTCTGCCTAAGATTTAAATAGCAATTTCGCATCTTCCCTTATTGAATGGCTATTTCAACCTTGGGTCGAATATAAAATTACTCTAAGTGATTTAAATATCTTTGTTGAGTATTCAAATCTTATAGTGTTCATTCCACTGAATTAAAACTACAGCTATAACTATTTAATTCTAACTCTATTCTATTCATATAAAACAACAATTCTATTATAACTTTATTTTATTTTATTGAACCAAACATATTATTAATAATGTGATCTATTTTAGCATAGTTTTTAAGAAAAGACATATCCTATAATTTCCATACTTAAATCAAATAACGAAGTCAATTTTATAACATATATGTAAAGTAATCCCCAATTGATTTTACAATAGGAGGATAATTTTGTAATTAATGAAAAATTGAGGGCTGGATTTGTTAGGCCCTCATTTCATCTATGTATGTTATTATCAAAATATTAGATTAAGTTTAATCACACGAGTTAAGTGATATTAATTCAATTAAATAAATTATTAAAAATTTAAAAATTTAAATGATACCAAAAAGATAAACAAAAATATTTATCTCTTTTGAAACTTATCATTTGAAAATTATAATAATTATCGTAATACAATTAGTTAATTATATTTTTAAATTGTGTATGACATAATGAAAATATTAAGTAAAACTTATGGTTTAAATTAATATACATCTATATAATTTTATGTTGTGATTGAATAATTATAAAATTATTAAAAAAAAATTGTAGGTACCTTTGAAAACTTTCTAGTTGAACATTTTTTTTTAAAAAAAAAACATACTCACTATATTAAGAATAAACTAATCATGCAACCCAAGTCTTCAAATTAAAAAATAAAAAATAAAACCTCGCATGCATCCTGGGTGCAACAAATTCTATTTTTCTTTTTATTTAGTGTATTTAAATTATATTTGTATTATTTTATTATATATTTATATAAATTTTTAAATATTAATAATTTATTTTATTTTGATTTTGATATCTTTATGTATTCAAGTTATGTTTTCGTTCTTATATCGTTTTTAATAATATTTTCATATTGTGCTTGTGTTGAATAATCATTTTGTGCTTAAAATTATAATGTCTAATTGAAACTATATATTTAAATAACTTTCAATTTTCTATCACATATTTATATTCGTGATAAATTAATAATTTATTTTATGTGATTTTAACATAATATTTTATTTATTCATGTCATGCTAATATTATTGTTTTTCTTAGTTGTATTAATGAAATGTCAAAAAATATATATATATATGTATACACACACTTTATACAATTATAACATAAAAAATTTAATATGTGATAATTTATCAAAAATTGCAATTGCTTACCACACTTTTATCTTATTTTATAATATAGGTGCAGTCTCACACTTTACGTTTGTTTAATATATTATTTTTTAATTAATATAATATAAAATATAAAAATACTTAGTTAAATATTCTACTTTAACAAAAAACATAAAATATAAAAATACATATAATAAATCAAACTTATCTTTTATATTATATTAATATTTTTTATATCTATATTTTATTTTAAAAATTTTTAAGTAAATAATAAAATCAAAGTAAAAGGATAATTCAAATCTTAATATTAATAAAATTGATCCTCTAAATATATAAACTGAAACTAAGCAAAACATATATCGATCCTTAAAAACAAAAACAGAAACAAAGAAAAAAAAAAAAAAAATCCTTGAATACAAGGTCTGCTATGTTTAAAAAATAATTGAATAATAAAAATATTTATATAAATGGTTTAAAAAGTAATTGAATAATAAAAATATTTTATTAAAATATCATTGAAACAATAAAAAATAAATTTTTATAAAAAATAAATTCATTTTTTATATTATTTTTCGGGAAACCAAATTTCCCTTTCATTTGCATTCTTGGACGGAACTAAAACGACCAAAATATAAGTGAGAAACGAGAAGTCTGATAGGCAAAAGCCTCCTTCCCAAATGTCTTGTACGTTTCTTCGCTACTTCCAAAGTCAGAGATAGCACTCGCTGGCCGCTTCTCTTTCTCTCTGCGAAACGTTAGGACTTTTTTTTTTTCCCCCAAAATTCCTTCTTCTTTTTGCAACGTCTCCGAACGCCGGATTTTCTCGAGAAAATATTAAAATTTTCTTTTTGCAAATTATCCATTTTTGCTGGGATCAAAACGATGTCGGACGCTTTGATCAACGGACTGGCGGGAGCCGGTGGAGGGATCATAGCTCAACTCATCACGTATCCTCTTCAAACTGTACGGTTCTCTTTTCCCTCCCTTTCAAATATTTCTTGTTTAAATTTAATTTTTAACAATAATCTTCTGTTTTTTTGCTTTGATCTACAGGTAAATACTCGCCAACAAACGGAGCGTGATCTCAAGAAAGAGAAACGGAAACTTGGAACTATTGAACAAGTGTGCCAGGTTTTTTTTTTGTTTTTTCTTCAATTTTTTTCGATTGGATGACGGCTTTATGTTATACTTAGCGGAAGGTTCTTAACATTTAACGGAATATGCTAATTGAGCTGCTTTAAGTTGCGTACTGTTTGTTTGTAGACTTTTCAACCAATTATATTAAAAATGATGTTGCATCTTAAATCATTTTCTCATTTTTGATCAATTATGATTTACTTTTGCTATTCAACAATTTTTTGAGATAGCTAAAAGCAGCAACAACAATCGAAGAGTGTTAGTAATTTTTGTGTTTAGTATTGAATTTGCTTGCTTGCTTTTGTGAATAGGTTGTAAAACAAGAAGGATGGGAACGGTTGTACGGAGGCTTAACGCCTTCTTTGGTTGGTACAGCTGCATCTCAGGTGACTGCCTTTTTAGATTTCTAGCACAATTGTTCTTGTTATTCTATCGCTTTAACTGGAGTAATGGTAATGTTGCCAAGCGAAGCCAATGAAAATAAATTTTCAATTAATAATGATTTTGAATTTTTTTTTTTTTTTGCTTATTGTTTTAGTACTGTTTCATTGTTTGGTTGGTTGCTTAGAGTGTGATGGGAAAAAAAAAAAGAGAAGTGGATTTATGAACTTAGGAATCATTGGAATGCTCTCATTTTTGTGTGTTATGCCTTAGTGTTACGTTGAAACTGAGAAAAGTTAGTAGTTTGCCCCCATGTGTTTGCGACCCTTACGTTGACAGTAGCTCTTTTTGAATGTACACTCTTTGGCAAATGGATAACATAAACTGGCTAAGAGCACTTATTGATAAATGAATTGTGACTTTCAACGTAAATGCTATGTGGTCCTATGTGGTGACAGATTTGTCATCTCTGCATTTTTTTTATTTTTTGTTTTCAGATATTTTTTTTCTTCATCTTTAGTTTTGTTAATATTTGTGAAAACTCATATTGAATACCATAAACCTCAGGAAACCCAAACTGAATCTGGTTTTGAGATTAATTAGTGCAAAGGTTAGGATTGGTTTGTTCTTATTGATGTTAAGATGATGTGGAGCTAAATAGAATTCCCCATCACTATCTTGCGAGCTATTTTGAGAATATTTTCTATGGAGCCATTTTTTTTGCTTAACTACATTCCTTATACATTGTTTTTCTAACTGGACCTTCTTATTGATCTATCTTTGCAATGGATTGCTTGCTTTTCGCTTGCATAAACTATTTTCTATTTGTGAAGTGACTATGTAAATTTGCCAAATTCTGTTTGTTTTGTTTTTTTTCCTGGATTCATAAATACTTACTATTTCTATGATACAGGGTGTTTATTATTATTTCTATCAAATATTCAGGAACAAAGCTGAAATTAGAGCACTTGAAAGCCAGAAAAAAGGGATTGGTGATGGATCAGTTGGGATGCTTTCTTCACTCATTGTAGCAGCTTTAGCTGGGTAATCTATTTTATGTATTTCCAATGTTGGCCCAAGTTTGATCGCCTGTGGCTGTTGTTGCATCAGCTTTCTAAAAGCTCTTTTATAATTTGAAAAGCATGTGCGCCAATTACTTTCTGACAATATCCACAATTGGGTAGTAATTTTCTCTTCTCTGTATATCTGTGAGCTAAATATATGCTTAACGTTGCTCTATGTAGGTGCGTAAATGTGCTGTTGACTAATCCCATCTGGGTAGTTGTGACACGCATGCAGGTAAAAAGCAAATATGCATTTCGGAAAGCTTCCTATTTGCTCGCAAACATAGAGAGAGCAAACTTCATTGTATGCATTATTCGCCAAGTAACTTATAGTTGAATAGTGGTTACAATAAGCATGGTGCTTTGGATCTAAGCCAATGGCATTCTTTAATTATCCTAGATTCCCAGGCCAATATTATGCCTTGAGAAAATGTGGCCTCTTGGGTGATCAAGTATGCCTAACATTAAATTAATGCTTCGCATCTGCACTGTTGTTTTGGATCACATAAAAAGTTGTGTTTATCTCAAGCTCTGAATTACGTACTGCAGTTTGAAAGTATCTATTTCCTGGTCAGTTTACATCTCTGTTCATACTTAAACTAAACAACTATTGTACTGCAGGCTCACACAAAAATCTCTAAGAAAGACCATTCTGATAGGTTGGCAAATACTGCTTCAGAGGAAACAGTTCTTTCTGTCAGCGAGCCTCTTTCTTATGGAACGAGCCATGTGGTATGCACAGTTGATTGGTCTATATTGTTCTATATGTAATTCACTTATGACATTGAAGCTCATACAAGTTATCTCCAATGGAAATAGTAGAATATTGCAGTTTTAAACTGTATAATGGGAGATACAAAAAAAAAAAAAAAATGAGAGCATTAATTCTCTTCTGATGCTTTTGCTGTGTGGTGGAATGGCTACAAGGATAGGACAGTTGATAGGATTGCTGAATGATGATAACATAAAAATTGATGAAGAAAATGAATTATGAGCTTTAATTTTGATGAGCGACAAGCTTTCTAGGTATCATAGCAAGTGTAGTTGATAACTTAAGGTCCGAGAATATCTTAAAATTTTGGATTAATTACTTTGAAATTTTGTTTCCTTATTGATGTCAACCAAATGCAAGATTTTTTTGTTTCATTCTTTTGCATATGGAATACTTGCAGATTCAAGAAGTCTATGATGAAGCTGGATTTTGGGGCTTCTGGAAAGGTGTATTCCCAACATTGATAATGGTATGTGAGAAGTGACTGTTACATACGCTAAGGGTGTACCATTGATTGTTCCTGATGTTTCTCACAGGTGAGCAATCCTTCTATACAATTTATGCTGTATGAAACAATGTTGAAGAAGCTGAAGAAAAGACGATCTCTTAGTAAGCAGGGCAACAATGGAGTAACTGCTTTGGAGGTTGGCTCTGAGTTCATCACCCATTACTAATAATTACACAAGTGTTCCTTTAAAACGTCTTGAGTCTCTAGGTTTAATCTCGTCATGAACTGTCTAATCATGCTAGATATTTCTTCTTGGAGCTTTGGCAAAACTTGGAGCTACTATTGTGACATATCCTCTTCTCGTAGTAAAGGTATGATCATATGACATGTAGATGTGCATTTTTTAGAAGGAAAAACATCGTGCTCATAGCCGATCTTAATCAGTTGAAATTGGATAAATGAATTTTGAGAATCGCGAAGTACGAAAAGTCTACCGAAAAAGAAATAGAACCCGTTGGCCTGCCAAAGTCATAACTATGAGCCATGGCCTCTTGAATCGGTCATGGTAAGTGATAATCTGTCATTATCACTTGAAAAATGAGTCTTAAGTCCTATCCATTTCTTTGTTGCCTTTACAGTCAAGACTTCAAGCAAAACAAGTTACAACTGGGGACAGAAGGTATCAGTACAAAGGTATGAATCATTATGATCAAGTTTACATGATTTGAATGTTTAAACAATTAAGGTCAAAACTTCTGGGTCGTTAACTCCACCATCTTATCTTTCCGGATAATTCTATCTGTGACATTGACTGGTAAATGACACACATCTAGGGGGGGGGGGGGAGGCAACCCAATTAGGTTATTGCCTTGGGTTGGTCCTTTGGAATAACAAAAGCCGATGATGAAATCATATTAGAGAAGATCAAGACTAATTTATTGAAGGGTTTCAATGAATGAAAACTCTGATTGTTTTTATGTTTGGATTTTATTTAACTCTCCATTTAAGCTTCAGATTAATTTCTTTTAACTTCCATCATGTGCATCAAACATAGGGACTGTGGATGCTATTCTAAAGATGATCCGGTACGAAGGCTTCTCTGGCTTTTACAAAGGTATGAACACGAAAATCGTCCAAAGTGTTCTTGCAGCTGCTGTCTTGTTCATGGTTAAAGAGGAACTTGTCAAGGGTGTTCGATTGTTGCTTATTAAGGATGCCATTCGTACCACGAAACCGAAGCCCCCTTAGTGAAATTTTCTTTTGTTTCTGCCCCACACATCCATCAACTCTATTTATTTCTACACTAATGAGTTGTTGGTCAAAATATTCAACCTGAATTATAGCATATATTAACAGGCACCTTGAAATTTAAAAAAAAAAAATTTATATAAAAAGATTACTTATTAAGATAAATTTGTGATCCTAGAGCATAGGTCAGTAATTTCAGTTGATTTATGTGTTATTTTGTAAGTCTGATAATCTCAACATTTGTAATTTTTTTTAATTATGGTTTTCTCTGTATTTATTTAATAAAAAATCTAACATTTGAATAGAATTGGGAAATCCCAAAAATAAATTTGAATATGTATTGATGCTCGAATTTTGTACATGGGAAGAAAACAGCAATTAATTAACCTATTTCCTTCATAGCACATGAACAACTTCAATTTTAGGTAAATATTCTTGTTTAGTAACAACAAAGAAGGAAAGAATAAGAAAATTCAACGGAGAAAAAGCTTAACAAAAATCGTTTCCCCTTTTTGGTGTGAGTAAAATGTAAATTTGTAAATAACGATTTTTGTAAAAAAAATATTTAACTAAGCTTATATGTTTTTATTATATCCAATTAAATTTTTGACCTTCAACTTATACCCATTAATCCATTTACGTTTTCATTTGAAGAACAAATTATATTTTGAAAAATATAAAAATTTAATTTAAGTAAAAACTAAAAGTTAAAAATGTTTAGCTCGATATAAGTTAAAAGGTTAAGATTTATTTAAGTACAAAATAAAATTTAAGAGTTTATTTAAGTTTAATAAAATATAAAAATTTAACTAAAAATAATAAAATTTTTTGTTAATTACAACCTTTAAGATAAAAATATTGAATATTAAACTTGAAAAAAAAAAAAAAAGGAAAAACAAGCCCAATTAGCAAACGCCGTCGTTTCAACAGTTTGTAAGACCACTTATAAACCTTGACTTCATCTTCGTGCTTGTCTCTCCACCAGTCTCAGAAAATCGGCGGCGCCATTTCCTCCTTAAAAATGCAAGAAAAGAAGGCAGAAAAGGGAAGCAAAAACGCGAAGAAGGCGAATCTCTTAGATCACAGCTCCATCAAACACGTCCTGGACGAATCCGTCTCTGAGGTAAAAAATTTTGAAAAAAGAAAAAAAAAAGAATCAAAACAACCCTAGATTCATTGGTCTTCACAATTATAGCTTTATTTTTTGAATTTTTTTTTTGGATTTTAAATAGATTGTTAAGAGTCGTGGATATGTAGAAGATGTGAGGATGAGCAATGTCAGATTATTGCTTGGAACGATTATTATTGTAATCGCTCTTTTCGCTCAATTTTACAAGAAGAAGTTCCCCGAGAACCGTGATTTCCTCATCGGCTGCATCGTATTATATCCCTTTTTTTTTTTTTTTCCATTAAGTTGTTTTTAGAATTTGTTGCTTTGGTTTATTATAATTGCTAGATAAATAGTTATTTAAGAATGTTTTGGGTGAATTTGAATTGAATTGCAATTTTTCTTAATTTAAAATTGTGATGATAAACTGTATAAAATCTAATTTAGTTTGTTATTTAATAGAAACAAGTAGTAATAGGATAAATTATATTTATTGAAATGAGCAAATATATAAAAACTAATACGTATCTGAGCATAATTGATCCTTATGAAATTGCAATTAGGTACTTTATTATTCACAAGAAGTTAAAAGTTTAAAATTTAATTATATAAAAGTTATATTCGCTTTTGCAACCAAATGAATTTCTTTTTTGTTACTTCTAGATGTATAACTGAGCAGCGGAAGCAGCATAAAGACTGAGACTTAGATTGCTAAATATATTTATTTTCGCTTGATCATGTGGAAATTTTGTTTATGAAAGAAAATTCTGTTGAAATTCCCATCTATTTGGCACTGTTTTTAGTGATTAAGAGCTTTGAGGAAGAAAATCTGGCCCTTCATCCACCTTTGATTCGGCGTCTTGCTTCTTTGTTAAATGTGAAGAGAGACCAAAACAATGACAATCCTTTTTCTCTTCCCTTAGTTTCTAATGCTTAAACCTTAAGGCAAGAGTGTACCTACTGTTAAGACGAGATGGTGCTTACTTAGTTTCCTTTTTTTTCACATTTGTTGGCAACTAAAGAATGTAATCATTTATGTTAATTTCATGTTTCTTCGATCCTTGACTCTGGCAAGTATATAGTTTTCAATGGATTACTCCAGCTGATCATCTACACAAAGGAAAAGAATGCAATTCTCTTTACTTATCCTCCTGCTGTAAGCTCCTTCACTTTCTAATCATACATTTCCATATTTTATATCTGGTGCCATGCATTGATTGCTTTTTCATTAAGCTGAGATTATCTTTGTATATGATTAGTTTGGACATTGTTCTTGACATGGTTGAGCCTGTGATGTTGAACTTTCCTCATATTTGCGTTGTTACTGATTTATGAGATCACCATCTAACTTTATTTTATCTTATTGGCATGATTATATAGGATTGAGTGTGGACTTTTTAATGGGAATTTATTGTCATCTAGCACTCTGTCCAAGTTTCTATTAGAAAGTTAAAAAGTATTTGCACCATAAATGAAATTGAAGAGGAGTAATTTAATCTTTTGCATGTTTTGTCTTTGTCTATTATCAGCTCAGTTCTATGCTGTTCATTCTACCGCCACATGGCTCATATAAGTTTTTTTTTTTTTCATTTTTTTTCCAATTCAGTGGTTAAACTATTACATTTCATCCTTAACTTATTGCAATATTGCCTTTTTTTTTGGTCTGTCAATGCTTTATACCGGAGTAATCAGGTGGAATAATGTCTAGCATCGCAATAGTTATCTAGATTCTTGAATATTGCCCTACGTAATGATGTTTCTTGTACGAACTCAACACAAACAAACCCCTATCGTTGCCTAACCTCTATGACAAAGCTTACATATTGTGGTGCTTTTTGTGTGCCTCCTGGTGGAAGGAGCTTACCAAATTACAAAGATTAGAAGTAAATCCACTATAACCAATGGACATAGTTTTTGGGGTTCCTAAGATGCTCTTTTCGTGTGCTTCTGTGCAAAGCCCCGTCCATGTTGTTTTCTACATAAAAGTACTAATTTCAAGTTTTCAGGGATCTGTCACCAGTACTGGTTTGGTGGTCTCTTCGAAGTTGCCAAGATTCTCTGATCTTTATACACTTTCTATAGCAAGTGCAGATCCCAAGTCAATATCTGCAGGGAAACCGGTAGAATTCACCAAAAGTGTTACCCAATGGTATCTCCCTCTTCCTTTTCCTCTATTTCTCTGCAAACCCTGCAAGTGCAATCCCTTTTCATTTCGAACCCGTTGAAATATTGCAGGTTCACTAAGGACGGAGTATTGGTGGAAGGCCTATTCTGGAAGGATGTTGAAGCACTAATAAATGATTATGCAGCAGAACCAAAGAAGAAGAAATGATCTATATAGTAAGCCTTACTCGGATAAGTTACTGGTTAGACCGTGAATTCTTGCCATGTTGTGACTTTTGATATAGATGTTTACTACAATTATTGGTCTTGTGTTGAAGATTTTGAACTAAAAAAATGAAAATCAACTTTGCCTGAGGATTAGAGGACAATTTACATTGCAAGTGAAAAACGAATTCCTGCTAATGAAGAAGTTTCGGCATCTTTAATTTCCTTGAATGTGTTATCGTTTCGATCGCCATTGTTTATTTATTATACTGATGATAATTCCAAGTAACTATCATCCATCTTGATCTTCCTGGCTTAATTGCTGTTAGGACTAGGACTGAGCTATCGATTGTGTTGGTCGATTTGTTTGGAAACCCAAAACTGACTTTAGTAAGGAAAGTCACTGAAATCGACTGATCTCAATTGCATAACCAAAAATATCAGAACTGACATAGATCGGTCGGTTATCTCTGTTAGTAGAGGTAACTGGGTATGCTTTTTATGTTATAATATATATAAGGTGGTTAAATTGGTTGTTCGGTTTCAGAAACAGATTGACTTAATCAATTAAACCCAACATAAGCCAACATTGATTTAAACGAACTGATAAAACCGATTCATGCTGGTCGAGTCGGTTTTAACCGGCTTTTGCTCTCCCTTAGTTTGGACCAGCTTTGGATCCTGCGTTGTTGCCTAACAAATGCTAGCTCTTTATGTCAAGGTTAGCACTTTTTAACATTTCCATGCTTTCTACGGCATGATTAACTTCAAAAATGGAGCCACCTCACTATTAAATTCTAAGTCCTCCCATCAAACATAAGCCATCACCATCATTAAGCAATTTGCTCAGACTCAAAACAAGATCCATATATTTAATGAACTAATATTTTTGTTTTTTAATATACTGAGAGGTATTTTAAGTTTTGTTTTAATTTATTATTTTTGGGTTGATTATTAATGCTTCAAACTAGGAGTGAGTCTTGGTCAATGGAAAAATTTGTTGACCAATATGTTAGATTAAAAAAAAAAAAAGAAAGTAGATGAAGAAAAGACTATTTCATTTCAAGATGAAGACATGTCACATTGGACTTACATGTTAAAGTTTGAATTTTTATATTAGGTTTGCAATTTTATGGATCACTTAACACTCATAAAGAGAGATAATTAGCAGCGAAAATCAAATTTAATCTTTACACGTAAAATATTTGATTTTTATCAATGTAATTGCTAGCAATTTTTTTTAATATTTTCATGATATTAAGTAATCAATTAGATCAATTTACACCAATTCGTTTATTTATAAAATTTTGTTCTTATTTGCCCCTTCAGCTATCAATTAAGTCCCCTTTAATGACCCCACTAATAAATTTTGTCTGTCCCTAACTTTGAATCTTCGACTCTTGAAAGGCACGAATATTCCCCCAACTACCTCTCAAAAAAAAATCTATTACCCTAAATTATTTTAACCGGTCATTTTCCGTTCCCTAATTATTACTCTAGTTTTTCCTGTAATATTTCTTCTTTCTTTTCTTGGTCCTCAAATAAAGTCATTAATAAAACAAAACTAACCAAGTCAGTCCTTCATTATCACCGCCCCCCCTGACGTGGCTTTTCAATTCGAGTGGGGTCCACACAATTAGGAAATTAAAAAGCTGACGTGGACCTTAATCAAAGTATTATTATCACATATACATCTTATCATGTATACTGATAATAAAATATTTTTATTCTAAAAATTATTATATATTTTTGTTATATATTTAAAATTAAAAAATATAATATGTAAAAATTTTTTAATTTTTATATAAAATTAAAAAATTTCATCTTTGATAATTATTTTTGATCAAATATTAAAATTAAAAATAATAAAATAAAACATAGTAATATTAATCCTGATATGTTACAATAATTAAATAAAAATATTTAAAATATAATATAAAAATAATAAATTATAAAATTCATAAAAAATATAACATATACATAAATATTTTAAAATTTATATAATATAAATTATTAATAAATTATTTAATATTTTAAATATAATTATAATAAAAAAATGTTAATACCAAACGACACGGACCTCAACCGACAACAATAAATCGGATTCCATTCAGCAACTTGACGTCCGCCAGATTTTTTCCCTTTTTTTTTTTTTTATATCTCTATATAAGCATCTCCACTAACTCTCTCATCTTCAATTACAACTTTTTTTTTTTTTTTTTAATTTTTGTGAAGGAGATATTTCTTCTCTCCCTAACACTTTCCTTTCGTTCTCTCTCTCAAACCGCATCCCTTGTAGCTCGCCAGTCGATCTCCTCGATCTTCACGCTTTTAATTCTATTTTTTTTCATAATCAAATCTAGTTTCTTAATAAATCGAAGAATTTGAAAGAATCTGATTTTTAGGTTATTTTTTAATTGCTAGAATTCACCGATGGCTAATTCTAGAAACCGAGAAATTGTCGATGATCATGTGGATCAAAACGGCGACGAATTAATCGATTCATCGGACGTTTCGTCAGCAATCAACGGCGTTGTTGAGACCTCTAGCGTTGGATCTGGAACGACATCGAGACAAAACGATGAGGTAAGGAACGAAATCGGACTCACGGAACGGTTAACAGACATATTCGTAGAGGAAAACGATGCAGATTTGTTGCTTCAACAAAGCGATCGAGAAGATACGGTTCTGCAATGGTTACAAGCTTTAGATATGCAAGTAATCGGCGCATGTCGAACCGATGAAAGGCTAAAGCCTTTGTTGAAAGTCAATGTTACGAACGGCGTCGCTGAGGATCGATTGTTAGCTCATTTGAGTCAGGTATTTTTGATAATTTGGAATTTCAATTGATAAATCGAAAGTTTACCATTTTAATCGAATTCTAAGACGAAAATATAACCCAAAATTTTATTTTTTTAATAAAATTTTTAATTTAGCTGTTTTGTGTGCTTAAGTTAGTTTGTTTCAATAAAATTTTCAGCACTTTGAGCCATCGGAAGTTGGTATGCTGGCGAGGTGTTTTTGCATACCTTTGGTTTCAATTCGAGTTGGGAAGATTAACAAACAAGGGATTCATTTTCAGCCTACTGCTATAAGGTAATTGAATTCTTATAGATATCGGAGTCTCTATTCGTCATAGATTAACCTGCTCTGGATATCATGCTGAGTCTATGGATGCATGTTTTTTGTTGCAAATCATTAGCATTTATTTATAGCACATTGTGCCATATGCTTAATTGTTGACAATTTCTATAGAATTTTATGTTCTGCTCTCTCTACAAACTAACCTTTCTTGGTTGATTTTTCCTTTTTTTCCACTTAAATCTTGAACTATCAAATTAGTTAGCCAATGCTTGGTTTGAAATATTAGACCAATTATAGGTATAGCACATTTTCTCTCTAGATTTGGATCTATCATTCATATTCATTAATGATGGCATTGTAATGGTCTCATTCCTTTTATCTTTCGTGATAATTTAAGCATATAGCATTTTCGCAATTTACCTTGGATAACTACGACTCTTTTCTGCCCATTCTGTATCTGTTTTGGGAATTTAGATGGTATTACTTGATTGCATTATGTTATACAGTAATTCTTTCAATATTCCATGCAGGCAGCTGGTTTAAAATATCCTTGATTTAGAATGTTCTGGTTTTCGCAGTATGTTACACATGTTTACTACCTGTAAGTTCGCATGGCATGTATTATCACATGATTTTATGTACTGACATTTGCAAGTAGCTTATTTCTGTGTGTTTTCACTTATTACTCTGCTAAACTGCCTTCGGACTTTGTTATATTATTCAAATGCCATTTTACATTATGTTGGATTGTTGCTTAATTGCAGTAACTGTTTATCTTTTGATTATGATTCATGTTTCCTGAAGGCATTTTTTGTTTAATTTAGTCTTGTTTGGAGTCCATATTGGATTAATTTTCATGACTATTAGATTGCTGCATCTTTTCTTGTTGCATGCTGGCATGGGTAGAAGTTTGGAGGTTGGTCTATTTATTATGTTTTGATAACTGTTGTCTGCAAAATATTCCTACATCTGGATCATACACTATAAGTTTTTCTCAATAGTATTTTGATTAAGCAACTACTTAAAATGATTTTATGTATTGAAATCTGTCCTTTCCTTTAATCCTAGGTTTACTCTACTATATAATTTGGATGGAAGGTGTATTTTTAGTAGTTAATAGTTGGCAGGGCTCTATTTTAGTTTGTTGTTGGTCATCATGTTTATGCGTCCAAATAAATATATCTTTTCACTTGTAGGTAAAGTGGGCGTATTCTATAATGATCTCTGAATTATGAGGAAGTAAAGGTAGTTTCATCTCCTATATTATGTTAGTTTGCTGCTGCTGTTTTGTGGATATACAAGGTTGACATTCGATGAATTGATTAGTAGTAGGATTGGGCGCTAATGACTTGTATAAATTTCAGTTATGCTGCTTTGTTAGTGTCAGTAGTCTTCATTTTGCTGTATATTTTTTTTTTGGTAAATATGAACTGTATATTTGCTGCTCCATTCTTTATTATCTCAAGGTTATTCTTCTGCTGTATACTGCTGTTCATTATTTTGGTTGTTGGTTTTGTTTTATAGTCATTAATTTGATCAAATTCTGGATGGGGATTTATGATAACCCCTTATACCTGTTCATTTTTTGCTATATTTTTGTAAATGACGTTTCTAAGATGTGTCACATAATAAGCCCCGATTGTTTTTGAACTACTGAATCCATAAAAACAGTATGATTGGAAGACGGGGTCTTTAGTTGATATTAAAGCATTGAAGAGCAGTGTCTTATTGTTGGTTTGTTTGAACAAAACCAGATATTAAGTTCTATACAGTTGATGTTTATGGTAAATGGTCCTTTGTGAATCCTGTGTGATTCTTGAAATAGAACGAACTGAATGTCTGCAGGGATTTGTTATAAATTTATTAACATTAAGCTCTCAGCCTTCCGTAGACATCCATAATTAAATTCCTTGCTAAACTCTTGTTTCTTTATTGTATTTGGTTACCTGTAGTATAACTTTCTTCTGTAATTTCTCAACTTAGAACTCCCACTAGGGCTTTTTTTTGGATGATTTGAACTGTTGAATCTTACAGCTTGCTACATGCAAGGTGTAATGTAATAGATATGCTTACTGTTGTTTGTACTTTACTTGTAATTGTCTTCTTTGCTAATTCCAAAATGTTTCCTGTTTTTCTTGGATTGACGCAGGGGAAATTTGAGTGTTGCACTCTTGCCAACATCGGACTTGCGCCTTTCATTTGTTGGGGATGATGGTCAAACAGAGAGATTGTTTACCTTAAGTGACAAAGCTCTGTGTGCTGCTGTTTCCATCAATGAGATCCCAGCTGACAATTCTGGGCGATCTTTCCTTGTGAAGATCCCAGATGGCAAAGTTTTTTACTATTGGTGCTCAGAAAAGTCAAAGCTCTTAGGGGTTGAACTTCTCTCAAAGGTAGTTAAGGTTTTCTCATAGTAACTGTCCTCTGCATGTACGGATGTGTATTCCTCTAAAAGAAATACAATTTTCTTAAATATATTTTCGATTGTCAAGAGATTGTCATCTAATATTGTGTTTTTTTCCATAATAGATGAAGGATCTAATCAAAAGAAAACCATCTATAGCCGAATTAACCGGAATCAGCGAGTCGCGACTAGGCTGCTTTGCAACTCAGCTTCGTGTCTATCTTGTAGGATCAACAGTGAATAATACACAAGCAAGTTGTTCTGGTTCATCTTCACCCAATGCCACGCTTGACACCGTCGATTTGCACAATGGGCAATCTTCATCGACTACATTAAAATCTTTGCGATCACGGAACTCTAGCAATCTAGTACTCAAGGCGAATGCACTTTATCAAGGTAGCTTAAGTCCAAGATCAAGCTCTTTCAAAGAGGGTTTGACTCGAAACTTATCTTTCCTGAGGAGCACTGCCAGGGATAAGTTGCGAAGGCGGGGAGATAGCCATCTTCCAGTGGCTGAGAGCCTTACAATTGTTTCACCTATTACAAATGATTCTTCTAATTGCAACCAAGTTGAAACCGACAAGCTTCCAGATGGCAAGAGTTGTTCATTCACTCCGAACTTACTTGAATCACTTGGAAAAATTGCTGTTCCATCAACTCTAAGCTGTGTTTCTCAAGTTTCCTCCTTAGGACAGCCTCTCTTTTCTCCTTACTACTGCTGGTGCCCTCCAGGATCATCCTCTCTGCAACACTCAGCTGCTTCTGAACGCCTAACCTCGTCAATCGGATCTCTTAAGCTTCCACCACTTTCGTCAATATTGCCAACGAATGGTTCTTCCAGCTTGTTGAAACCAACACCACCTCTTGATCTGGCTGATGTTCCTTCATTGGATTTTCCAGCTTTCCTCCCAGAACCCTTGGTCCGATTGCCCTTGGCAAGTTCACAGCAAATTCCAACCTTTACTCCTTTGATTTGTGATCCCATTGTTCATATTCCTGTCATTGATGTTTGCTCTTCAGGACAAGGTTACTTAGTAAGTGCTGGTCCTACAATTTCAACCACAATTCCTCCATTGCATCCAAAACTTGTGAACCCATTATTACCCGATACTGATTCCATGGTGGAAAAAAGTGCGAGAGAAACACTTAGGCTGCTCATCAGTGGTTCGACACAGAGCAACCCTCCATTGATTGATGTATTACCAGCAGTTCTGACCAATGCCGATGAGAAAAAAGGTATACTTGTTGCTGGAAGCAGGGGTCTGTACAGTGGCACTAGAGACGTTACCGCCACCATTGCTGATGGCATTGCCACCATGAGTTTGGTTACACTCTCCTCTGGCTCCACGACGGATAGCTTTATAACACAATGTAGCAGCAGCTGTGACAATCCCGATGCGAATAAGCAGGAGGTCGGATCCAGTAGTTCGGAAGGATCTTGTTCAAACAGTGGCAGCGGCGATGTTGCTAAACTTTCAGATTCGAAAGAAAGAAGTGGTGATTAAATAAAATAGTTTATGTTATTGTTTCCTCTGTTGATCTTTCTTTTGATCCTTCCAAAATGAAAATTGTAGATTTAATGTATCTGCAATTTTTGTCATATTTTAATTGTAATTAGTCCCAATCTTTAAAATCTCATTTGGGGATTTGCCGCCTTCTTCTCGTAGTATTTCTCCAATTGCTGTTAGTGAGCTTTTGCCTTTAAGTTAGACAATAACGATGAATGGGTTCTTTTTCTTTTCTACATTATCTACGAACTTCTTTATTTTTTTGCTTTACTATTTATTCTTTTCTTTTGCAATTTATTGTGGAAATGAGATGACTATTATTGTGATGATATTAAAATATAAATATTACATAAATCATTCTATATATATGTGTATAAAAATTTTGAATATGCATAAAATATATATTTGAATGTGTTATGTTAATTAGGCTTCTTGTGTTAAAATATGTTTTATTATATTGTTTTTGCGTTTATTAATATTGTATTTATTTTATGTTTTTGGATAGTGATTGTCTTATTAGGTTTATTTTTAGAATTAAAATCTTTTCTATTTTATTTTATTTATTTTTAATATATTTATTAATAACATTTATATTTATAGGATTTATTTATGAATTAATAAAGTTAAATTTATAAATGATAATTAAAATTATATTAGATAATAATAAATAAAAAAATTATAAAAAGAATCTTAACCTCTACCGTTAAAGTATAAAATCTCCTGAGCACCATGAAATCATGAGATAATTGTACAGTGAAGAGGTAACTTAAAAAAAAAGAAGGATAATAATAATAACAATATATCAAATAACAATTTTAATAAAATAATAATTAAAAAAAATCTTTTAACAGCAGTCCCCCCCCCCCCAAAAAAAAAGGAAAAAGGCTTGTGGGTCGTAATAATGACTGCTATAGTCACTCAGCAATTAATACATAAGGGAACTTTGTGCATGGCAATTAACGAATCGAAAGCCATGAAAGTAAGCAAAATCTGTATCCATGGACCAAAACGGTAGGAAACCATCTGCATAAAAAATATAGCTAATTTTCAGTAACATTTAAAAAAGTAATTAGAAGTAGTAGTAGTTATTGCACCATAAATAACAATAGTAATGATAATAATAATAAAAAAAACCAACACCCGTCAATTAATAGGGCGATTCATTCAACAAAATAGAACGTGGCCAGTTAGACATGATTGTTACATTCATTTATGAAAGCAGGAACTGATATTAAAACCAAAATTAAAAAAAAAAAAAAATGAAGCCTGGCTTTGCTAAACATCAACCAACCATTGGGAGTCTATTATAAATGCATCCAAAGGGGCATAAATGTATTCTTGCCACCTTGCAAGCTCTGTCTCTTCTATTATTATTATTATTATTATTATTATTATTATGTTTTGAAAAAAAGTCATAATTTAAAAATACGATAGAAGATTATATATACTGAGATTTAAATTTTAAATATATTAAATATTATTTTTTAAAAACAATTTCATAAATTAATTAAGTTAAATCTCTAATTACTTTATCTTTTTTATTTTTTATTAAGAAAATAGTAATTAAAAAATATAGTTAATAGACTACGTATATTAAGATTCAAAACTCAAATTTATTAAATATCATCTTATAAAAATAATTTCATAAATTAACTAAATTAAACTTCGAATAACTCTATCTCTTTCATTTCTCATAGGTAGATTATACCTATTGTCTTAGAGCCATTTTCAAACATTTAGATTAATTACTAGTCATTTTTTTTTAAATTCATTTGGAGAGGAGAATGCTAAGGAAACTTGTGAACAACATTCATATAAAAATATATCCTGTCTCCTGGGTCTATATCCGATTATTTAATTCAATGATTATTTTTCTTTTACTCAAAAGTGTTTGAACTAAAATCTCTATATATATACATATATATATATAAATATAATGGAATAGTTTTGATAAGAATACGATCCTACAAAAATTAAACATTATTTTTTTTTCTAACTATAAAAACAAATAAAAAAAAGGAAGATATTTGGAACGAAAAAGAAAGACCCTTAATTAACTGGCAGCAAAAACCCAAGAGGGGGAGGGGTTATTCAGGGTAGGCTAGTGAGAAGAAATTTGTTCGAAGTGAAATTAAATCTCAAAATGCAAAATAACATGAATAATGACGAATTTGACTTACGGTTCGTTTGAATTTTGATCGAAAATATTCTAATTTCGATTTCATTTTATAATTGAATCTTTTAAAATTCTACCATAAGCAGCTGTTTTTATTATTTTTTTTCAAAAGGTTTAAAATCGTAGTGTTTCTTTTTTTTTTTTGGGTTAAAGAATGGAAGTTTTTAAATTGTAGGTTTTCAAAGTTTCTAACCATAGCTAGGTAGGAAATGGGACCTAAGTGTAAAGTGGATTATTTGTATATAATTTTGAATCTGATGATAGTCATAGATTCTGCAGCCAGCTTTGCTTTTAATATTTAAATGGAAAATTGAATGGAGACAGCATCTTCTTCTGATCTTTCATGGCAGACTAAGATCAAAAGCAGCCCTGGGTTGTTAAAACCAAGCATATGCTGACATGCTGTATATATATGCACACAAGACACAATAAAAAATTAAAATATGATCAAATATAAAAAATTATATGAATATGAATATATTATATATTAAAATTATATAAATATATAATATTTTAAATATAATTATAATACGTAAAAATATATAAAAAAATAACACGAATTGCAAGGTTTTTATGCAAACCAAACCAAGCATATTGGATTGGATTGGTGAAACTTGAAAGAGATGACAATGTCCAAGTTACATCACATGGTTTTTCTTCATAATATTAAGAATTAGAATAATCAAAAAATTAAAAAATGTAATAACTAGAAGTCTATGCAAACTTAATGGATTTTGTATAAATAAAGTGTCTTAAGAGGTTTTTCTTTTCTTTTTTTTTTTAAGTTGTCATATTAAATGATATTCTTTTCAATGTATTGAAAATCCATATATTATACTATTAACTGTCAACTGACCTTATTAAAGGCATTCATTATTAACGCTTTTATTTTAAATACATGCATCCAATTTTCAAAGAGTTAATGACGTTGAATTCAAAATTTAACTTATTCGTTGACTTAGAAGTGTAAATTTTTTTGAGTATAAAGAAGTTTGTAGTTTAAAAATAATAAAAGGATTAAAGATGTTAGAATTTAAATTTTAGAATTGTTCAATGCCAACTGATTACATGAACTAATTGAGTTAAGTTCTTGATTTGAAGTTTAAATTTTTGTACGTTGAATTAATGGCTAAGTGGTTGAATGCGATCTCATTGAAATCAATGGCATTAGATCCAATTTGGTCTCAAATCTTCAATGCAAAAGAGCCAAATTGGAAGTGAAAAAAAAGGAAACGTGGGTTTGTTTCAGATTTTTTTTATACATATTATTGTTTTTAAAATAAACTTGAATGAAATATAGATATGAGTCCAGCTCAATTAACATAAAAAATATATATAAATATAAATATAAATATAAATATAAAAAAATTTGATGGTGGGGGAGTCCATTTTCTCAGTGCCAGCTACAACTAAATTCCAACATAATGAGAAGGGCAGCTTGCTTTGGTCCATTATCTTTGAAAACCCACTTTCATGAAATGACTTTATAATTTAGATGAGAATGTTAATATACACATATATATATATATTTAAGAAAAAAAAAAAAAGCAAAAGAAAAGTTTACTCTTGCTAGTACTCAGTAGCTTGATTGGTGGGGAATTATTGGATCTTATTGCCGAGGAAACCTTAAACTTTATGTTTTCCAATCCCAAAAGGAAGAGAGAAAGTAGAACCTTATTAAAGTCTAAAGTTAATTTTCTTATAGGATGCTTTTTTAACGTATTCTTAAATTCACAAATGCTCGACAGGTAATATATCTATATCTGCTAGACCACACAATCATGTTTAAAATATTTTATAAGTAAATAAATTTTGATTTATTAATAATTTATATTTTATAAATTTTGAGATATTCGAATATTTGTATCGTGTTATTCTTTAATAAATTTTTTCATGCTATATTGATATAATTATATCTAATATCGTCAGGTTTAATACTCAACTATTAAAGGGCTTTTCCAAAAGGAAAAAAAATGATGGGGACTAAAACTATGTTTAAGAGTTGAAATTGATGAGTGAATTCAAGGGTGAAAATTGTTTTACATCATTAACTTTAGCTGCTTGGATTAAACAAGGAAAATATTTTCTTTTACATCAAATTAAGTTGTGTTATGTAGTATTCATAGATTTGATTACTTTTGCTTTTTTCTTAAATAAGCAACTCTTCCATTTTTGAAAATACTCAATAACTTAGAAACAAAATTTTAACTGATAAGTGGTATCTAGGTTTTTTTTTTTTTAAAAAAAAAGAAAATCGGAAAAAATATTACAAATTCTAAAATTAAGATCTCAAACTTATTGATTGCTACTTCCTAAGGATAATTATATGTACTAACGGACCCAAATCTCAAATTCATAATTCATATATATGTTATGAATGTGTTAATCCAATTTGCATATTTTAATTTTGACTTTTTTTTCTTTCAAAATCTGAAGCTTTTTTTTTACAAAATTGTTATCTTGCAGCTAACAAAGAGTTGACTCAATTAGTAAAAAGTTTTTTTTTTTTTGTCTCAACATAGTTGCTTTTAGTTCGAATCTCTTTATTAATATTAATCTCAAAAGTATAAGTCAAGTGAGATACTATAAATCTTGCATTAACCTAAGAGATTAAACACTTGTCTATCCTATACTTTACTTACCAAAATAATAATAATAATAATAACATTTCTAATCTACAAACATGGCCAGTAGGAAGAAATGTGTGAAAGACAATTATCTATTTAATCATGCATAATGGAAAAGATTAAACATAATAGTAAAAAGAAATTAAAAATACTTGGTTCTCTACTTTTAGCATTGAAAATTTCTTGACCAAGACTTTGAGATATTTCAAATTGAGAGAGAGGCTATGGATCGAGGACATTGAGATATCACTATTGAACCCTGATAGAACCCTCATTCTATCATATGACTGTGATTCACCAACCAAGCAAAAAGTGGCATTTCCCCACCTTAACTGAATGTCTATGCCGATTTTGTTAACAAAAGTGAGCACTTTTTAAAATTATCATGCGAATAAAACTATTAATTAACGCATTTCGTACAACATTATTATAAATAATATATTAATTAATCATTAAAAATATCATAACAACTCTCATTAGAAAAATTATATATATATACATATATATATATATATAGAGAGAGAGAGAGAGAGAGAGAGAGAGGGTCAAGTGTCCTGGGTTATTAACTCATACCACACATTGATACAAGTCTTCAAATAAGATCGCAATACTTGGAATTTGAGATTCTTTTTTCTAAAAATTATGGATTTAAAATTTTAAAATTAACCAAATGAAATTCACAAAAAGATAATATGGATTTAGTGATTTTTTGCAAAATATATATAGTAATTGATTAATATATTAAAAATAATAGATTAAAATTTGATTACAATAATATTTAATGTTAATTTTTTATCTAAATTTTTTATTTTATAAATATTTTTGTTTAATATTTGTATTAAACATATTTTTAATAAAAATATAAAAATTATAAAATAAATTAAATATATTTATATTGAGATGACATTATATATGAATAGATATTGAGTTGATGCATCAATCCCAAAAAAAGCTTATCCTATATAAAGGCATAGAGGCTTAAATTATAATAAAAATAAGAGAATAATTTTTTTTTTTTGAAAAAAAGGAAAGGCAACCAAAGATTAATTGTTTGATAGAAAGACAAGATGTTTGAAGTGAAATCCAAGGAAACCAAAGAAGTTAAAATGTCTTGATCTTCATTAAATGTGTGCATTGGATTATTGTTAAATAGAAATAGGTGAAGTTAAAGTCGAGGGGACCATTTTGTTGTCGAAGTGGCGGACCACCTTAGCCCTGGTCCATGTCAATTCCTGGCTGGGACCTTAACCCTCGGCCTGGCCAACCCACCCCCACCATTTTGGGTAAAATTTTTTTTTCCCTGTGATTTGCCCATTTTCCATCAGCCAAAGGAATTAAGCAAACGGCTTAGTTATAGTACATTAACAACATTTAACACTAAAAAAAAAATCATTGTCAAAAAGATTAAACTTATAATTAAATAAATAAAAAATCGATGTTTATTTGCATTCATATAAGTTACATATTGAAAATTTAGAGAACTAATAAAAAATAAATTGAATTGATAAAAACAATCAAAAAAATCAAATTTAAGTTTATTTTTAATATTTTTTTAAAAATGATTTTATGAATGAAATTTAAACCTTTAGGCTTTAACTTATTAGATTTATATTAAAAATCATGTCATTTAAGTATTTATATTTTTATTAAATATTTATTATATTTAATATTTAAATAATTTTTAATTAAATAATTTAGTTCAATCAATTAAACCAATTAATCTGATGGCCCAAAAATCCCAAAGTTCAATTGACTACCCATAAATAATAAAAGTTCTTGAAGGTTGAAGTAAATTGTATTTATGTAACATGTTATTTCCTTCATAATATTAAAATTTTAATTTTGGATTTTTAATCTTTTAAAAATGTTTTAACTTTATTAATAATATCAATTGTCGTTAAAATATAATGAAACCTATCATTTCAGTATCATGTGGACATCCACAAGTGGATTTTCAAATGCCAAAAGATGTGAGTCGTTTGATTTTTGGATTGAATTTTTTTATATATTTTATAATATTTTTTTTTTGGGGATAAGTAAAAATTTTATTTATCCAAAAAGGAGCTAAAGTTCTGCTACAATAATTTTTTTTACTTTGCACAACAATGATTGGACTACCTACACCTATGCATTTATATTGAGTTCCCCAAGTAAATTTTATAATATTTAATATGATTATATAAATATAACAAATATAAAATTAAAAAAATATGATACGACATAACATAAATATAATTTTAAAATCTATATAATATAAATTATTTACGTATTAAAATTAATATAAACATAAAAAATTTTAACATAATTATGATATCGTAAAAAAATAAATATGATATAAATATATAAATTATTAAATTTATTCTCAAATATCCAACAGTGTATTGTTTACATTATAAACAATTTATACTGTTATTAATCTATCGCAAACTGAGTAAATTATGAGATTGTAAAGCTCCTACCCCAATCTGTTTTGACCTTCGTGCAATTTTTTATTTCACTCTTACCAAATATAGTACATACATGCATTTCAAACTAGCTCTATGGTTGCTGAATACAATGATCTACCTTTACATTCCTTTACTACCCAATCAGGCACCCCGTGTCAGGTTCCAACGGCTCTTGTCTTGCCACAAGCATGTAGTACTTTAGACCACAGCCGACTAGGGAATGAACAGTTGAAAAATAGGTGATTATAGCCCTCGTCTTTGGCAGACTATAAAAGAGTCTCATCCCCCAAGAAAGTATTCTATCTATTGTAGGCGGTCTGTTAAGTGTTGCCTGCCAGCCAATGATAGATTACCTTGCTCTGCGGTAATAAAGCCAGACAAGTTTGTACCATAAGACCTTCTCCTCGGGTGCATTAGCTCATTTTGGACTCTTGAGTTGTTTTGCAGATCGGTAAGAGAACTTCGGTACACATTGGTCTCCCTGTTAGTATTTAAACTTGATTAAAAGATTTCCTAAGTTTTAGGAGTTTTATAAGAATATTTTATAAAATATTTTATAAATTTCTTTATTTTATAAATTCTTTATAATTTAATTAAAATATTTATGTTATTTTATTAACTGAGTGGGTATCAATTGATTTATTAATATCAAATTTAATCAATCTTTTGTTAATAGTATATATATTTACTTGATCAATGAGAATTAATTTTTATCGAGCAAATATTTAGACTAAGAACGGAAATGTAGACATTATTAAATTCTTAAGTTATTTTTCCTCATTTTGTAAATATGATAAATTTGAAAATAATATAAATATAATACAAAAAAATTAAAATAAGACACGAATATATAAACTTATTAAAATTTATATATAATAAATTATTAATATATCAAAATCTTTACAAATATATAATAGCTTAAACATAATACTATCACGTAAAAATATACAAATACAATACGGATACATATATTGTCAAATTTATTTTTTTACCAAAGAAAAAGAATTAAAATGCTTTAATTTATTTAAAATAGTTCCATTCTGCATTCATCTTTCGTTTTTAACTTATTTTTACTTTTTGCTATTTATCTTTTGTTTTTAATTTATTTTTTACTTTTTATAGAAAAAAAATAAAAACTTCAATGGAACAAAACCTGTGAATTGGTAGGGAGATAAACAGACATAAATAGGAAAAAAATAATAATAATAAATATTTTATCTAATCCTTGATTGCTGATTTGTTCTCAACTCCCAAGTTGATAAAAAAAGCAAACACCACGTTATTTAAATAAATAAATAAATAATCCCATTTTTTTGGGATTTTTTTACCCTAAATAAAGCATAAAAAAGTTTCAAAAAGTTTCAAAACGACTTCAAAAATAGTTCTAAAAGCAGTTTATAATGCGAGAAACATGAGGAAGGTGAGGCCTCCTACTTTACCACAGAGGGAAATGTAGTTTTTTTTTTTTTTTCTCTCTTTTCATTTTTATTCAAATTAACATATGTAACAATAAAGTAATTATGAGCAATATATAACATTTCTACTAGAAACTAGTACTATATGTTGAGATATCTATATGAATTTAATTACTACTTATGGATCCAATAATTATATATGCTAAACCATTATCCTTTCCCATATATTTTCCTATTTTAGTCTTCATGGGATCTAATTGTTGTACTTAATTTGGAATTATATATGCATAGACAAACTAGACATAAAAGATAGTTTTAATCTCATGAACTCAATTATGTGAGAATTATCGTGAAAACTTGAGGTGATTTAATCATAATCATAAAACTTATACTGAAATCAAATTTGTTAATAATGTAAATTTAGATTTACTAAGTTAAAACAATTCAAACAAAATCTCTATATTTATTATGAGTTAGGATTTTGTGATAAAATCAGATGAGGGGTCCATGGCAACTTTCATCAAATTGGGTTCATAAGATCATAACTCAACACAAATAAACTTTCCTCTCAATGATGAATTATATATGTTCCAAGTTGCAAATGACAAGCGAAATTTATGGGGTTTTTAATTATTAGAATTTAGAGACATTTGGGTGTTTTGTTCTTAATTATAAATTAAAATTCAATAGCTGATAGGCTAGAAATCATAATCCTAGTAGATCCTTTAATAGACTATAGCAAGTGGCTAGCAACTAAAAGATTTAAAAATTAATCAAGTGAATGAATATTTTAATGTGCATTATTATTGTTGTTGTTGTTGTTGTTAATAAAGTGGATTTCACTAATGTCAACAAGAGCTATATGATTGACAAGCAAAAGCAATTAGACAAAATAAATGTATGATTCTTAGACAATATTATATTACAATATTTTATAATATCTACTTATTAAAATTAATTTTACATTTATTGCATATTATTATTTAATTCAATGATTGATATATTCTTTTTTCTCTTTTTAAACAAAACTTAATTCAAATGCTCCTACTCCCAATAAAAAAACATTTGTTTTATTTATTTATTTATTGAAAATACAATCAAGATATATATTTTTTGATATTTTGAAAATGCATTCCATTACATTAGTATGGTATAGTAAGGATTGGCATTTGTTTGGGAAGATCATGATTCCGTGTATAAGTTGGATAAGTAATTTATTTTACTTTTTATTTGTTAAAAATAATATTTACATTCCCCTCAATTATTCAAGTGGAAAAGTAATTCATGAAGTTTCTTTAATTTTCTAGTCCTTTATGTATATTTAATTGTAAAACTTTACTAAATACATTATTTCCATAAAATCTAAGGAAATTAAGGAACAAAAATAAAGGGGTATATATATAAAAAAAAGTATAAAATAAAGTAATAGTATTTTTTTTGAATTTTAGCAAATTTTATTCACAATTTGACATCAATAATTAATTTTGGCATTCATATCATCAAACAGTGACAAAGAGTTGCATCCTTTTCAGGTGTTTTCTGGTCCAAATTAGGATGGGCAAAAATAAACTTCCAATTGATGACTGCCACGTGTAGAAGTACCATGTCCTGCACCGTTAGTTTAGCACAACTCGTCAAAGAAACATCGAATCTCAACCTCCACGTCATACAGCTTTTTAATTCTGACCTTTTCGCAGCCCACAACCATTCTTTGGGTTACAACTGTCATCTGATCTAAGACAACCAGCATTATTAGTGTTTGCCACATGGCACTTGTTTTTAATCACTAATAATTATAAAGAATAAAAATTTTTTTAATAAATGAATTAAAAATTATGAATAAAATTATTTAATTATTTTTAATAATAAATTAGTTCTTTTAAAAAATATTACAAAACAGTGGTTAACAAAACTTTGAAATTGATGCAAGTTTCAATAAAAAAATAATTTTTTTTTTTTAAGAAGAAATTCATGCGTTGCTGAATTTCCTAATTCATTTAATATTGCTGCAATTTTGGCCTTTGCAAAATTATCAGCTACCCAAAAGTCTCTTTCTTGTTTGAGCTTTTTGATTTGATTTGAAGGTGACATCCCCCCTGCGTATTTTCATAGCTATCCTTGGAAGAATTAAAAATAATAATATTACTATTAAAATCGGATTAAAAAATAGAAATAATAATCATATATTATAAAATATATTTTTTTATCTTAATTTTTAAATATTGATATTTATTATTTTAATATTTTAATTGATTAAATTTTATAAAATATATATTTAAAAAATTACTCTTTCAAAGTTTTTAATTTTTTTTCAAATTTTTATTAATAATAAATGTAAAATAATAAAAAATCAAAACTAAAAGAATTTTAATTAATTAAAGTTAAAATTTGACGATTTTATTAAGACGGATAGAGTAATCTTTTTATTGTTGGTATTGTAAAAATCGAAATATTTATTAATTTTTTTTTTAAAAAAATGACATACCAACAGTTTTATACCTTTACTTTGCATAAAAATTTTTGGGTTACAGTTGGAATGCTCCGTCTCTTTATACATTAAAATATATATCAAGAAAATCTAGTATTTTAGAAAATAAATTTTTTTATCAAAGTAAAATAAGAAATAAAAATATTTTTCTTTATTGAAAAGTAGCGGAAAGATTACTATGACAAGACATCTTTGATTTTTCCACTTGCCATAATTTGGTTACATATATATATATATAATATTTGAATAAATTATTGATGAAATTGATCGATTTGCATAAATTAATAAAAGGGTTGATAAGCATTGAGTGGACATCTTTGTTTTAAAAAGGTTTTTTTTTTTTTTTTAAAAAAAAAAGAGAGAACTTCGTTTCTAACATTAAATAAATTCTATATAAAATTGATTAAAATCTTCACATATCTTGGCTCCACTTTACTATAACTATTATGCACTTTAATTAAACACTATCAAAATTGTTGTCTCTTGTTTTATTCATGATATATGAACAATAATGAATATTACTAGTTTCGAAATGTTAAATCGGTTTGTGTATATAATAAATACTAATTTAAGTAATTTTTTTTGTTTATGATTAATTTAAAATTTTTAAATATTTTTAAAATACTTTTTAAAACTATTATTTGTAAAGAAGAATGAATTGTGTAAAAGTGTTATCTCATATCAGTATATATTTCTTTAATTTAAATCATATTATTTAATTATATTATTAAAAAATTATCAATTATTCATTACCTAAATCATTAATTAGTGTCTTAAAATAAGTATTCATCTTTTTATAATCGCAAATAATGTGTAATAAATATTTTTTATTATCGTGATTATGTGGCAAGATTTAAATAAAAAAAATTATATATTGACATGGAATGACTGTTATATGTAATACTTTTTCATTTATAAATATAATGATATCTTCATTCAACATTCAAAATTATGAATAAAATTATAAAACTTTTACATTTAATATAAAATTATTACTATAAATAATATATTAATTCATCTTAAAGTGCGTTGAACACATTCAATTAACAAAACTCATATATAATAAGAGTAATTAATTTTATTAGGCATGCATTTGTAATTTAATGTAAGTTAGAAATTGAGATTTAAATCCAACTTTATCCATATAATTATAAGTTATAGTTTCTTATATGTAGGGAAAAAAAGCATTTGTGTGGTATCATCAAGGAGCAAGGTCATATTGTCAATAAACTTATCATTTTTGTTCTAATAAATTTTTATTTATTTATTTAAATACCTTGTTTTTGAGATAAAAGTGTTAGGCTATAAATAATAGTATTTTCATCAAGGTAATTATTCAACTACATGAAATACCAAAATGGAATCTTCTTTTATTTATTAAAATACAATAGATTAAAAACTTACTAAAAGTCAATAACTTCTTAAATACTTCTATAAACTTCCCCCCCCCCCCCTAAATTAACTCAAGATATGGCAATGTTTACTTTACATATTCTTATTCCTTTTTCAAATTTGATCCATTTTATTATCTTTTAGTACAATATTTAGTTCATATTATTTTTTTTTACATATTTTTTTGTCCATATAAATCTAATCTAAAATCCACTAATTGATTGAAAGCTATATGGTCCAAGGTGAAAGACAGAAGAAATATGTTCTTAAGATCATGTTTTGGCAAAATAGAATAAACGTACAGAGTTTGTGGGCAATAAAAAAAATACCAAAAATTGCCTTTCTTCTTATGGAATAGTAAAAAAAAAAAAGATATAATAAATAAATAAATTTATGCCTTTGTTTTTTTTCTTTCCTTTTAAATAGATGGATCGAGACTATCACATTTCAAGGTTGCGCATCTTGCAGGTGTCGAGGACCGAGGAAGATTATTGAATGCAAGAATCGACCTAAATGTAACAAGCGAAAGCATTTGATTTTTACCAATTCAATTAACTTAGTGGAAGCATAAATGCCTTTGTAATTTTTTTAATGCTTTTGGTGGATTTTAAAGAAAGAAAAATGAACCCCCACTAAATTTATATTGCTTCATTCCTTTTTTTTAGTCGGAAATAAAATAATTTGATTTTGAATTTTCCCCCTTTTGGGTGGGTTGATATAAACCTAAAAATATTAGATATAATTCTATAAATATGACATATATAAAGAAATAAAAATTCAATGTAAATAGTTTTTAAAATCTGTATAATATGAATTATTAACATATCAAAATTGATATAAATATAAAATATTTTAAATACGATTATAATATGATAAAATAAATGAATATAATACAAATATATAAATTATTAAATTTATGTTGAAACTTAAAATTTTAAATTTATGTAATATGAATGAATATTTAAATCTCAAGAAAGTAATTTTCTTAATTTAGCTGTTTGTGTCAAGTTTGGAACAATTGTTAATTTTTTTTAATTCAAAAAATTTTAAATTCAATTATTTGTAAAAAAAAAAAAATTATAGAACTTTCTAAGTGTAAAGCAAATTATTATTTTGGATAAATAAAATAAATTAATTAAGATTTAAGATTTAAGTTTTAAATTTAATAATATATTTTTTTCTAACATCGACTTTTTCTTACCGTTAGAGATTTGTCCAAGGCTGAAAAACCGAAAATAACCATAAGTTAGGAATCTATTGCCCTAATAGTACCATTATATGGCTGACACATCCAACCAGATCCTTCCACGTCATATTCCACCCAAATTTATTATATATTAAATATTATTATTATTATTTTGTCGTTTTCTTTTTTTTGTTTTATTTTTAAATTTGAGAGCCGCACTTGATCCCACAATTTTATTTTCCACCGTTTGATATCCTTCTCCAATCAATTTCCACCGTCCATTTTTACTCGTAGCTTTATCTACTAGAAATCCAGCTCTCTTCTCTTCAGTTTTCTGTGTGCCATCTCTCTTCATCTTCTTCTTCTGCCCCTTTACTCCCTTACTAGTATGACTTCTCAACCCGATCCATACCCGACCCGGTTCGTTTCAGATCCTTCCTCCGTTTGTTTGCTTCGACTTCCGTATTAATAAAGGTTCGAAGAAAACGTTTCTTCCTTTCTTACAGATCGGTTTTTCTATACGTTTCCCCTTTTTGCTTGAAAAATCTGTTCGGTTTTTTTAATTTTTAAAGATCAGATTTGATTGGATGGAGGACAATGATAACAAGCAGAATAAATTGATGGCGTCACATGCCGGTATGTCGGACGTCGTATTAGAGTGCGTGTTGCCGTACATCCACGACCCGAAAGATCGAGCTGCCGTTTCCCTCGTTTGCCGACGTTGGTACGAGCTCGACGCGTTGACACGTAAGCACGTAACGATCGCGCTTTGTTACACGACGACTACCGATCGGTTGCGACGGCGTTTCCGGCACTTGGAATCGTTGAAATTAAAAGGAAAGCCTCGGGCAGCTATGTTTAATTTGATACCTGAAGATTGGGGAGGGTACGTGACGCCTTGGGTGAATGAAATAGCGGAGAATTTCAATTGCTTGAAATCTGTGCATTTTAGAAGGATGATTGTTAAGGATTCGGATCTGGAAGTTTTGGCTCGGTCTAAAGGGAAGGTTTTGCAGGTTTTGAAGCTTGATAAATGCTCTGGTTTTTCTACCGATGGACTCTTGCACATTGGCCGCATGTGCCGGTAATTTTTCTGTATATATGTATATTAATTTTATTGATGTTTAAAGATTCTGTTGTTTAATTTATGTTTTTTTTTTTTTTGTTTCCTTGTGGATTTGCAAGCTTGACAGTGTTAATTTTGCTTATTAAGCGCGAGAAATTCGTTCTTATAATTTGATGTTTTTGGAATGAACAAGAGGGATGGAGCAGCTTCATTTAAAAAAAATGGCTTGAACTGATTGGAAGTTGTATAAAAAAGGATTGATTTAGTCACTTCCAATTACTTGGATGTTCAAGCTTAAATTAGTTGACCTGAGTTAGGTTGAATTGAATTGGAGAAAATATTTGCTTTATCTGTTTCTTGGGAAAATAAGGTAGTGTGTAAGTTTGATGAACCTGTCTTTAGTGAGGGTAGTTGAAGGATTTAAATAGACCCTGACGCAAGCTCAATGTCTTCTATTTGTAAATTTTCTGCTGTTTAAAAATGAGGTAGATCTTTCATTTCCTCAGTGTGTAAGCGTCCCATTTATAGACATGATGTGACAATTGCTTCATCATATGAATCATTGATGTTAGATATGTGCAGGAGAATGGCAGTGCTTAAAATTGCATGAAGTTGTATTGATTCTCATCTTGAAACTTTAGGAGGTAGTTAGTGGTCGAATCAGAGGAAGGAGCAATAGTGAAAATTTGCTTTGGTTTTTATGCTGCTTGAAGCAGAATAGAAAATTGTCATACAATGTCATGAATTTGTATGAGGTTGCAGCAAGACACTCTAGCATAAATGACAGGATGCGGATAGCATTAGCTGAGATTTTACTTGATTGACCAATTAATGGTTCATTTATAAAATGCATGTGCTGTGCTCCATCTGGAGATAAGTGAGAGTTGAGGTTTCATGCGAAAAAGGGGTTTCTTAGCTATTTAAAAACCTAAATGAATCAGCAAAGTGCATTAATTGCTTAGTAGTCATTTTGAAGAAGTAAAAGAAAGAAGGTTAGCTAATTATGCTATTGTTGTAATGTTCGTAGTTATCAGCGTTAATACTCTAGAAGCATGTCTATTCCAGCTGTATTTAATCTTAACATTTTTGCCTTAAGACATAGGTCTGGTTATTTTAGTTCCATTTTTCCATTGGTGTGCAATTACATGAAGTTATTGTGGAGGTTGGCAACTACTTGTTTAGTTTGATGGTCATATGATTTACATTCATATGTTTAGTAAATTACTCGTTTGTTTTCTCCTTTGTGAATATATCCATTATCATGTTGGCTCTGCATGGGAAATAGAATATTGTATGGACTAAAGATAAAGTTGCTTCTGTATTCAATATTCTTACTGATTGGTTTCTGCTTGTCCGTGACCATTTTTGCAGCTTAGTTGGTTTATACATGTTCTTTTTCACAATCTTCAGCTATAAATAACTTATGTGTTTGTTTTGAAGCACTGGTAGGTAGACTTTGTTAATTTGTGCCTTTCAAATTCCCTTTTTATGACTTACATCTTGATATGTTTCCTCAGGCAATTGAGAACCTTGTTCCTAGAGGAGAGCTCAATTATTGAAAGAGATGGTCAATGGCTTCATGAGATTGCAATAAATAATTCTGTTCTCGAGACTTTAAACTTTTACATGACTGATTTTGACAAAATAAGTTTTAAAGACCTTGAACTTATTGCAAAAAATTGTTGCAACTTGGCCTCCGTGAAAATTAGCGATTGTGAAATTTTGGATCTTGTTGACTTCTTTCATGCTGCTGCTGTTTTAGAAGAATTTTGTGGTGGTTCTTTCAATGAGCAATCAGAAAGGTATGCTGCTGTAACATTCCCCCCAAGGTTAAGCCATTTGGGTCTAACATACATGGGGAAGAATGAAATGCCTATTGTGTTTCCTTTTGCATCGTTGCTTAAAAAGTTGGATCTCCTCTATGCATTACTCGACACGGAAGATCACTGCTTGTTAATTCAAAGATGCCCCAACTTAGAAGTTCTTGAGGTAGAATCACAAAACTATTGTTTGTTAATGTTTTGCTGCACTGTTTTCTTGGAATTACAAATTTTGGTTTTATTTGGTCTGGCTATTAGTTTTTGGGGTTCTAAGTGGACTTTTGTTTTTTCTTTTGTTTTTCATTTTTAATAACAAAATTTAGCATTTTATTGTTTACTTTTTTGCTTTCTTGAAATGTTTCTTAAAACGTGGGTCCATTATTAAGTCACTTTTAACCTTGCTTTCTGGTCTGAGCTTTAACATTATAGTATGTTATAGAATGTTAGCATTTTTTTTGTGGCAAATTTTATCTGGCATTGAGATTTTAGTAGTTGAACGTTCAAAATGACCAAAAAAGGTCTTTGAAAATTTTGGATAATGCAAAATGCCAAAATGCCGAGGAATACTCTAGAAAGGACATGCTGTTATTTTCATTGTAATCTTCAATCAATCTTATCAAATGTATTTGCTGGATATACAGACAAGGAATGTTATTGGAGATAGAGGACTAGAAGTTCTTGCTCAAAGTTGTAAGAAACTAAAGAGGCTTAGAATTGAGCGAGGTGCTGATGAGCAGGGAATGGAGGATGAAGAAGGTGTGGTTTCACAAAGAGGATTAATGGCTTTAGCTCAGGGATGCCTTGAATTGGAATACTTGGCTGTTTATGTATCTGACATCACCAATGCATCATTGGAATACATTGGGACTTACTCCAAAAATCTCTGTGATTTTCGTCTAGTCTTGCTTGACCGGGAAGAAAGGATAACAGATTTGCCTCTTGACAATGGAGTCCGGGCTCTATTGAGAGGCTGTGAGAAGCTTAGAAGATTTGCACTGTATCTCCGACCTGGTGGTTTGACTGATGTGGGCCTAAGTTATATCGGACAATATAGTCCGAATGTGAGATGGATGCTTCTGGGATATGTTGGGGGGTCAGATGCTGGGCTTTTGGAGTTCTCCAGGGGGTGCCCTAGCTTGCAGAAACTAGAAATGAGGGGTTGTTGCTTCAGTGAGTATGCGCTAGCAGTTGCTGTAATGCAATTAACGTCTTTGAGGTACTTGTGGGTTCAAGGATATAGAGCATCACAATCAGGTCGTGATCTGTTAGCCATGGCACGTCCATTTTGGAATATTGAGCTAATTCCTGCAAGACGAGTAGTTACGAATAATCAGGTTGGAGAACGAGTTATGACTGAGCATCCGGCTCATATACTCGCTTATTACTCCCTAGCTGGACCTAGAACAGATTTTCCGGATACTGTTACTCCTTTGCATCCAAAGCTGTAAATACGACCTTTTTTGAAGTGTCCATTTTTCCGATCCGCGTCCTGTTTATAAAGATTATGTACCGTATTTTTCCTTTTTTTTTTTTTTTTAATTTGGTTTAGAGGGTTTCGATTTGATACTTCATTTTCGATTTCATTTCTAGACTTTGTGATGTAATAAGATTTGTGTTTCCTCTGTAATTTTGAAAGCGCTTGCGGTCTTGGCATCCCTGGTGGGTTACCGTTTTGTCCCATTTGTCCATGGAAAGTAGCTTAGGTATTACTCATAATCTGCAGAATGAATCTTAACCGACAAACTTATGATAGTGGCAGACATTGGAAATGTTCAATTAAAGTAATTTTTTTTTTTGCTGTGACAGATTAGAAATTTTATTGCATAAGAATTCTTTATGACATTGATTTTTATATATTATTCCTGCAGAGGATTTTTGTTTGCTTGGAATGTTTCAATAAAACGATTGGTGGAATAATTGAAAAAGTTTTCTAAATAAAGTTTGCTGGATGGAACTTGTCCATCTACAAGACTAATTGCATGCAAGGGATATGTTGCTCCAGCTTTTTGTTTTTTTTTTAATTAATTATTTTGACGTTCATATTTGATGTATATCAGAACATAAGTACAAAGATGGGACCTTCCTTGATTTTGGTATTATCTGGACATGGGTGGGAAAACATCTCTCACCACGCATCCAAAAGGGCACTAAAGCTATAGAGCATAACAAACAGATAAAAAAGAAAATTACAGACTGCATAAGGTTTTGGTAAGATGTTTCATATTGACATAAATTAAAGGAATCAAAGCTTTGCTTTCAAGATTTGAAGTGGGGAAACTGCATGCTGACAAAAGTCTGGAGGCAATCCTGACCAGCCGGTGCTGCAGGAGATGACTTTCATGCATGTCATTGAAAAGAGAGCTTCAGTGCTTCAACATCTGACGAGCCAGGAACTTGTTTGTTTTTGCTGTTCCTAGATTGGAATGTTTGATTTGTTTATAGCATTGGAAATGACAGTCTTGGCTGGTCACTGCTTTTTTTCAATTTTCTTTTTAATTTCTAATTCTTTTTTAGACATCAAAGAGTTCAAGCTTCAATTAAGCGAAGCTACGAGGAATTGTGGGACTTTGGAGTTGATGGATGAAGTAAGACTTGCACTCAATTTGCGAGATATTATCCATTTTGATTTTATAATTTTATTCTACAAAAGATATTTCAGAAATATAAATTTTAAATCTGTTTATATATATATATATATGTAAATCTTAAAATTTTCCAACCTGGCACTGCGGTGTTCATCTGTATTGCATGATATGACTGAAATTCCCTTATCCATTTCCTCGCTCTTTCCTGCCATTTTCATCCTTTCTAAAAGGTAGAGAAGTATCAAATCATAATTAGTACCTTCGCAATTCAGTTTATATTTGAGTTTATTGCGGAGATAAAGACCTGTTTCAAAGGATTGCAACAGCAGCAGGCCTAGCACTAGGAGGCTAAAGCAATGAGGATAACATTGTCCTTAGTAGATTTTACCTGCCAAATCCATTTTGTAGCTTGTAAGTAAAAATGGAGAGTGGGGGGGGGGGGGTTGGTCATCTGGAATTCTGATCAACAACACACATACATTTCAGCTGGTTTGTGCCCATAACTATTTTCGATGCTGACAGCTCAAGGCTGGTGCTGGATCATAATTAGCTTCCGTTTTAGGACCCATTTCAGATATTTGCAATAGCAGTGCAGGAATAGCTCTTTCAAGGTTTGAATATTGACCATGGAAATTTGATGTTTAAAAAAAAAGTATTTCTGGCTGTGATGAACTATTGCTAAACCATAACTTTGAAATTCTTACATTATTACAAAAAATGTCAAAAAGTTTAATGAATTCCTTTTTGTGATAGGAAATAAGAAAGCCCTCGTATTGCTTGGTGTCCTATAAGCCAAGAATCAAACCTGCAATTATTACCAAAATCACCTGAAATTATTTAAAAAGAACCCGAAGCTGAGAAAGAACTTGTTTTGAACAAATTAAGGACAGTGGAGAACCTAGTTATTCGAACTTGGATATAATATTATATATGGATGTGTTTAACATGAGTATATTTAATTTGGAGTGCAAAATATGGGTTCATTACGGCATTCCAGCACGATCGAAAAAAACCAAAACTAAGAGCTGTGAGATAATAATGGTGACCCTGGGCCACCCCCACCACCAGCAACAGGGCCCTGCAGTGCTGTCTGACATCAAGACTTGGATTTACTTCCATAGCAGCTTCAAAGAATTATACCGAACCTTGAATTTATAAAAAAATTTTGTATCTAAGTGATAATATCAAACACAACTTTAAACAATCTTGGGTGAGATCTGACGACAAAAAAGGTACTCAAAGCCAAGATTATCCTTGGATAAAAG
Organism: Adansonia rubrostipa; assembly: GCA_038381775.1. NCBI lineage: Eukaryota > Viridiplantae > Streptophyta > Magnoliopsida > Malvales > Malvaceae > Adansonia > Adansonia rubrostipa. The sequence goes on along the minus strand of JBBYHM010000020.1, from coordinate 6,062,845 downwards.
CAGGCCAGTCTGTAAAATACATCACGCTATTGTAATGGGGGGATTTGTGTATATATATATATATATATATATATGTATATATATATGTAAACCTGTAGGTCTAATATTTGCATGGTTCCTCAGAAGGAATTTTGAAGGTTGATCATTGGGTTATTGCTAAAGTAAGATTGCCATCTTTAATTTCTTTTCTGGAAATTAAAAGAAGAAAAGATGACCAAAAAAGTATATGGTGTAACCTTCTCAAAAGGTTTGATCAAAGTTTTGAATAAAGTGGGAAAGAGTGCTTTCTTATGCAACTTGTAGAAAGGTTGCTCTCCCTTGGAAAAAAAAAATGTATATGCATAATATGAAGTAGATAGTTTTTGTCATCTTCTGAGCAAAATAAAAAAGTTGGTAAAAACAATCGTGTTGATCATGCTTGCTTTCTAGCTTTTGAATTAGATTTAAATATGAATATTGAATATAAGTATGTATTTGATATGAATATATTTAATTTTTTAAAATTTTTAACATATTTAAAATATCATATTTAATATCAATTTTTAAAAATATATCAAATATGTATATTATATACGAAACTTAAAGAAATAGAAAATGATAGATATTACATGCAAAGTGACATCGGTAGTGGCAACAGGCCATTTCATCATAGTTGCAGCGGCAACAACTGTAGCAATGGGGGGGTAGATCCCAGAATGGCAAATTGAAAAGAAAACAAATACAGTGACAAAGTTTTTTTTTTTTTTTTTCATATGTGGAATGCCTATTTGCCTACCTATGAGAAAGAGTGATGATCGTTATCATCAATCCATTCAATTTCATTAAAGCTCTAAGGAGTAGCATTCCCACCATTTTTGTACTGTTAAAGAGTTCAGCAAATCTTTGTACCTGCAAGATATGGATATCAATTGAATTTAGGTTCTTAGGGTAAGGAATCAAATCTAAGGATGCTATGTTCTTTCAAGTTGAACATATTTAACTGAGACACATATTTATATTTAATATTCATTTAAATATATATTTATATTTGATGTTCACTCGTAAATTCAAGGAAAGATCACAGGGTTGGTATGTCAATGTATTTTCCAGCCAACAGTATTTCATAAAGATGCACATATAATTTGATTAGCCATATGCAAATTTAGTTCTGATAAGCATTGTGCTCGCTTTTATTCTTGGTTTGTATCAATCTAATTTACAAACAGCTGATAAAATCCCATGATTATGGATTTTATTCTCAGCTTTTTATGATCTGATGAACTATAATATTTTTTTTTTTGTCAGATTCTTATCAGAAAGATTAGCTGTAGTTTTTCTTGGAATATATTGCAAACAGATACTGCTAAAAAAATTGGAAGTTAAGGTAGGCATTTTGCTTCAATTCCAGGATCATTTGGCACAAATTTTAAGCACCCAAAGTAGTAAAATCAGCTTAGCTCCAATCAATAAGGAAGAATCTCTGAAGAATTTCAGGACATGTGGAAGGAAAGAAAAAAAAAGGTAAAACTAAGAAAAAAGAACCAAAAAAAAGAAAAACAAAAAAGAAAAATATTCTCTTCAAGGTCAAGAAGAGAAGGTCAAAACTTGATTCTGCCTAATTTCAAAGCTAGATTTTTCTATTCATTTCAACATGGTTATAACATGTCAAAAAATTACAAACACAGTTAGATTCTTTTATTTGGTTCTCAAGCAGACATCAGAACCACAAAAAAAAAGGACAAAAAGAAGCTACTATGCTAATGAATCACTACTGCCACCATTGACAAATTGGGTTGGCGGAAAGTGAAATATTCAAAGAAAATGTCTAACTTGGATTGGACTTAAATAAAGATGATCAGAATATATTATATATTATATATAAATATAAACCATATTGTATCTTTCTATATTCTGTAACAGATTGAAGGATGTGATGCTCAATTAAGTGGAATGCATACTCAGCATCGACTAAGTGATGGCAATCAAGCTCAGTCAAGTTGGCCATTGAATCCATAAAAGGTGACAATGGCGGAAAGGGGTCCTAAGAGAAAGCAAGCAATCAGATACCAAGGAATTTACAAAGAGGTGCCAAGTGAGTCAGCCAGTTAGACCGAATCACAAAATGACATGGCAGCGCGCGTACAAAAACCATGTACAAGAAAAACTATTATAGTTTGTAAGTAAAAAGAAGCACAACGTTTTAGATAACTACTTGACAACTGCGGCAAAAATTTTTTAATATCTCAGTAACAAATCATCGATCTTGCCTCATGCACTTTCGGTTGTCTTTTGATACTTGGCCTCCGTTCAGCTATCGATGGAAGTGTCATAATCATCCAGCAAGGTTTTGGCCTGCATAAAATGGAGAACAAACAAAAAGCTGGAAGAATTAGCAAGGCTAATGAGAATCCAGCACTTGGATAAATGTTTTTCTGACAGAGAAATGCAGAAATAGTAAGGGTCTTGGATTCTCCAAACAGTCGTTTCTCATTCATAATGTGAACCGGATAGATGAAGAAGCAAATTATTTTAAATTTACAAGTTTGGGAACCTGCCTTAAGCAATACATGATTTCACCATTGTGTAACAAGCAAATCATTTTGTCTTTCACAGAAAGATGATGAAATGAACATTCTGAAAAACCCTTCTCAACATTATTCGATTGAAAAATTGAAACGTTGAGTACAAGAGCAAACAACTGCCTTATAATATAAGGGTTTTAGAACACTGAGCTCTGGGGTTTAATATGAGCTCCATGATAAGCACTGCCATACAGATTTTGCCCCTGAAGTCTCAGGCCATTTGAAGCAGTCTGGTATTGAGATGACGTAAGCCGGTTCCCTTGAGCTGAATCGAAAGCTGTAGCTGATCCATCGTCAAGGTAATTCCAATTATGACCTACTTTCGACATACTGGCCAGCTTTTGCTGCAATGCAAGCACATTAGACTGATTTACTGAAGCAGGCCTATGATTGTCCGAAAAAGCAGTGTTGGAGAGATTGACGATGGTAATGTCATGGATGCTCGGTCTCCGCTTATCTTTCCCTCCCGAAAGCTGCCTCTGATAATATTTTTGAGCATGGCTTGCAACTTGAGTCGGAGTCTTGGAAACCACAAAATTCCTGGAGATATTTCTCCAATCCCCTTTACCATACTTTATAAGTCCCATCAGAAAGCGCCTATATTGCCAAGATCCAAGCAACCATGGTTAGCACATGAACAGTAAACAAAGATGTAATTATAAAAATTATTTTCATATACTTGAACTGTGAATCAATTATGAAATGAAAAATCAAAAAATTTGGAACTTAAGTAAAAATGTAAAAAAAAAAAAAACCATGATTCAACTGAGTTTCACAAAATTTATAAACATAACAAATTTACTATCCAATATGAGTTCTCTCAAGATTGACAATGCACAGTGTACTGGTAAAATCTACTTGCAAACTAAGAAACCTGATGAAAGGAAAAGAAAGCAAAAGGTAATTATTCATTCATGCTTTCACCATTAATCAACAACTCTGAAACTTTAAATCAGCTAAAGTTTATCAGAGCTTTGAACATTATCAATTATCACCAACAAAACAGAGTTTCTGAAGTAATTTTTTTAGCAAGTTTTTGAAGGAAAATCACCTGTGTTCTTCTTCAGTCCATGGGACCCCTTTCTTCCTTTCCTGATCAGGACCTCTAGCGCCGTTAGACCTCTTCCTATAAGCATCAAAATCACGATTATCAACCAATTCTAAGGTAAAAGATGAGCTAAGATAACCTGGAATTGGAACTCGCCCTGCTTCGATATCGAAAACATCTTCTTCCAATTCCCTATACTGTTTAATAACGTCTGAAACAGTCTTGCCTGGAATCATAGCTGCTACTTTTGTCCATCTATCAGGAACATCTTCACCATATATTGCTAAAGCATGCTCAAATCTTTTGTTTTCTTCTTTAGTCCAATATGTATTGTTGCTCTTTGGATCAAACCAATCCGCATTCGACATAAAAGAAGTTGGAAATAAAGTTTCCATAGTTAAAAAGCTCTGACCAAATAAAAAGAAGAAGCAATTTTAGCTTAGAAAAACATATTTCACATTGGAATAAAAGAAGTGTGAAGCTAAAGAAGACAGAGTACTAATTGCAGAAACAAGAAAAGAAGTGAATAGTTTTAGATGCTTAAGAGAGCATTAAAATCAGAATTATTTACTGGGAATCAAGAATCATTTTTTTTTCAACAGCATAAACTGAAGAATCCAAAAAGAAAATCTTTTAAAGAATCAAGAGAATTTTGAAGAAGAAGAACAAGGCAGGAAAATCTGTTTATATATATATATATATTTATATATATATATATAGAAAGCATAAAAACAAGCTGAAACTCTCGAAGAATTGTAAACAAAACTAAGCAGCTAATAAAGTGGGGGGGAAAATTAAACAAGAGCAAGATGAAGATGATTAAAGATGGTGGACAAAGTACAGACCAGTTGAGTAAAATAAATGAAAAGATGATTTTTTTTTTTTTGGAATAATTAAAACTGATAGAAAACAGTGGGAAGTTTTGGATGTTTTCTTTGAAGAAGAACAAGTAGAATTGCATCAAAAAGGCAAATGTTGAAAGAGAATTGAGAAAGAAAGTATAGGTTTTTCACTGTTGGGAAATGGACGAATTCCAAAATGACCAGAGGACCAGAGTTGGGTAGAGAAAAGGAAGCTAAGAACGGTGGCTTGTTAGGATAGGATTGGAGTGTTGAAGTAAAAATCATTCTTCTTAGATATATACAAGGGTTGATTACTTGAGCATGTTATTTTATTTCGGAAAATGTGAATCAGTACCATTATATACGGATTATCGTAATATATATAAAAAATATAGTTTTATTTTTAAAAATAATTTAATAAAAAATAACGTTTTAAATATGATTTTTTTAAATAATAAATATAAACATTAGCTAGCAAAACCCTTTTATTTATTTATTTATTTATTTTTTGTTTCAAAGGTTTGATGTAGTGGAACTTGGCAGCCAAAGGCTTATAAAGTTGCAATGATAATCTTGTAAAGGAGAAAGGAAAAAAATATTATAAAAAATATAGTGTTAGTCCACTGGCAATATGTGTTATATTTTGTATTTTTTTATATTAATTATGTCATTATAAATATAATATAATTTATTGAATGTTTAAAAATTTTTAAATATATATAATATATTAACTCTTTTAATATCCATTAAATGTGTTGTATTAAGGTATTTAAAATAATCAAATATACATTTGGTAATCATCGATTTTGTCCTTTTGTAAACTTTTAAAAAAATAAAATGAAGTCTATAATGTAATCATATTAAAATGAACATAAACTGTCTCAACTTTTAACATAAAGTCAAAAATATCTTTTTATTTGCAGTTTCATTCAATTTTTAACTAAAATATCAGATATTATGATGTATTAACACGCATATGGCAATTGACGCGCCTGTAGCTCAGTGGATAGAGCGTCTGTTTCCTAAGCAGAAAGTCGTAGGTTCGACCCCTACCTGGCGCGTTCTAATAATATATTTATTTTCTGTTTTCGTCAACTTCTTTTTATTTTTTCCAATCTATATATACACATTTGACTAAAAAATAATGGCTAAACTAATTAAAAAAAAACTTGGAAAACAAGCAAAAGGATTCAGAAATGGAGATTTTTAAAGTTTCCAAGCTTCAAATAAATATATAAGACCCTTTAACCCCACTAAAAACTAAAAAAGACACAAAATATATGAGATTATTACATGGATTAAAAGTATACAACTTAAACTAATTTTTAACAAAGGGAAGGAAAGGAAAAAAAACATAAATCCTTTGATCATCCGCTGTTTATTAGCTTTATCAAATCTCTTTCTCATTGTTTTCAATCACAATTTGTTTTTTCATATTTTCTACCCTCAAGTTTTGATTCTCAAAGCTGTCTGGAAATTTTGTCTAGCACTGCGGAAGATCACTCGGAGGCGGCACGATTGACTGGTTCAGGCCATTGCCATTCTCCACCAAGAATGCCATCTTAAGTCCCCATGTTGTATGAACTTCCAAATGGCAATGGAAAAACCAGACCCCTATAAAAAAATACCAAAAAAAAAAAAAAAACACAAAATGTTAGAACATTGCTGTTTTGTAAGATTTTTTTGGTTGCTGGTTGTGAAAGCTAGCTGAATTTGACAGTTCATGAAGACCTTGCTTGCTATGGAAGTAAAAATAGTAGCAGCTTCATTTCAAAGAAAAGTGTTAGATTTTGCTATAAAAGACAAATAGAAGATGCAAGCTCCTTATCAGGAACAAGATTGATAGCACAAATCATTGAGTTCTACAGTGAAAGCCTTATAGACAAAATTTTGTTTTAATGTACCTGGATTATCGGCTCTGAATCGGATTGCAGTCCATCCTGCAGTTGGTACACTTACCGTGTTCCTTTCGACAGGATCAACTAGATTGAATTTCGATGGATCTTTGTTCGGATCAAAATTTCCTACCCCTCTACCAACTACAAAGAAGTTAAATCCATGAAGATGGGCTGGATGGCTCTCAGGTGCCACTATAGAGTTTCCTTGAATTACTAGTTGAACTGTTGAATTATAGGCCAATCTGTAGACCTTGGTCCCATTCTTTGTTTGCAGATTGGATGGTGGAGTACCGGTATAATTGAAAGGTGTTAACGGCTTCCCCGGAAAATCATCTGTGAAAACACCATTTATGCCATAGTAATGTGCTTGAAGCAGTGCGGTAGTTGGCATTACAAAAGAGACATTGTTAATATCTGCTACAGCCCGGCTACCGTTAATGCATGTGGCACAAGGGTTAATCCCAACTCCAATTGTGAAAAACAGTGAATGATCAATGGTTAAAGGGACATTGGCGGGATATTCTTTAGAATTAAGGCTTCGAAGCGAGTCAGAAAAAACCGATGTCACCGGTGTTGCATTTACAGCAGGAATGCTGACCAAAGTTGTTGGAGTAAAGGCAAGGGTGTTATTGTAGCGTAAGTATCCAATTCCAGTCAAGTTATCAACTGCGACAACGGTGTCCATGAATGGAGATATGGCTATTAAATACTTGCCAATACCCTGATCTGCTTTAAGAAGGGCGGTCGTAGTTTGCCCTGGACCGATAAATAATGTGTCGGTTTCAAAGGGTTTAGTGTATGATGCATCGACTTCGACTACTGTCAGATTGTGACCAGCAATTTTGAAGAAGAGTTCATCGTTCAGTGCCGCATTGATAACCCTTAGTAAATAGGTCTTTCCATTTTGGACATGTAAAGTATATGCACCTGCATTAGCCAAATTATAGAACTTAGTTACTGGGGCATGATCAGTTACATAACATTGTTCTTATCTATGTTCCTCATATTCGAGTGTGATTATTGGATATGGGTATGTATAATATAAGCAAGTTCAATTTTTTTTTTCAAGATTTTCTTGTGTTTGGAGGGTTTTGAAAGATCATATCCCCGTACCGATATCATGATATACGTCAAACATGGATATTTCAAAAAAAGTGAAGAGTTGGAGCAACCAAGGTTTTTATATATAGCCCATGCCAGTACCTTCAGAAGTACAGTTAGGAACCGGCCCTGGACGGCCATTAATTGTGTGTGCATCTGATACATTTGGAGGCAAACCAGTTTGCATTGCCTGGTTCACCACAGATTCGGTATCAGCTTTCCACCATTCCCCTAAAATTCAAACAAAAACAATCCATTTTGTCACCATATTAGTCTCGTTATATATTTTATGCTGGCAAAAACAAGCTTTAAATTGACCCGAAAACTCACCTAATACGATTATTTTTTCCTTGTTAGGTTTGGGAAACGGATAAGGAACACCTTTCTTGGGCAAGATAACAATGGCGCCATGCATGGTTGATCTCAGCCAGGAAATATGTGCATGCCAAAGGAGTGTCCCTCTTTGGCCTGTAAGGGTGAAATTGTAAAGGTAGTTCTGACCAGGCTGAACCGGGCACTGTGTAATGTATGCTGGTCCATCAGACCAGCCGGTTCGAAGTTGCCTGACGCCATGCCTGCAATACAAAGAAGAAACAGGTTTTATCAGGCCGCAAAATTTGAAGATTCTTTTTCTGTAGTATCTTTTTTTCTGCTAAACTTGCTCACCAGTGGATTGTAACATTGTATTGAACATGATTGGTGACCCTTACGAGTACGTTATCGTCTTCTCTTGCATAAAGAGTTGGCCCTGGAAACTTCCCATTCACTGTGACGATAGGCTTGGTGGCACAGAGCCTCGTTGTGTTTTTCAAGACCACCTGATCAGATGCATTTGCATCGCATTTAGTAAATGCATTATAGGATCTATTCGGGTTTACAATTTTGATGCATTTGTTAATTTATTATCACGTGCTTATGTTTATACAACACAGACACAAAAAAATATATATATGATATCAATACACGAATTATACGATCTATTGATCGGTCATTTTCTTGGTGTAAAATGAAGAGTTCAAATGAGGTAGGTAAATGGAAGATTAGATTGAAAAGTCAAATCCATAAAATAATATTTATGAAAGGGAATTTAAATGACAATAGAAAGCTTGGCGTCATTGAGAAAACTATGAAAATAATCCTGGTTCTGTTAGGTTGCCTTTGGTAACTACTTTTTGCCCATTTAAACCCAAACAAGTTAAAAATAAGGAGGAACCATTTCTCTAGCAAAAGCAAGAATTTGGCTTTTTGTTAGTCAAACATTAATCTCTCTATGTATGTTTTGCTTATACCTTTTAAATTGTAAAAGCGAAAAAGCGGAAAAATAAACTTTCTCAATAAGGTTATCACTTTTCTTAAGACTTTCTCAATAAAACTAAGCAAATTTCCCGCCTCCAGCTACCATGTTCTTTAATGTTTTCCTTTTGGGTACTATTGAATCCTCATTACCAAACATAGTTCAATATTCTGCTAACAATTGGAAATAGAACAGATATAAACAATCTAAATTACTCGAAATTGACTATGATATGTTTGACATGGATATATTCAATTTTTTAAAGTTTTTTATATATTTGGAGGGTCTTAGAAGAGTTATATCTTTATATTCACATCCAGATATGCATCAGATACGAGTATTTTAAGAAAAATAAAGAGTAAGAGAAATATGGTAATTAACTGCAAGTCTGCAGAAGACACCAACGAAAGTACTTACAGTGAAATTGTAATGACGAATGTTAGACTCCACTAATGCCGGAAATAGAACAGAAACAAACAGCAATGTCTGAACCCAACAAACCATTCTTGTTCTCTCAATCGCCCCTTGTCTCTGTACTTTGTCTGAGTGTTTGTCTCTCCGAAGTTTGATTTATTTCCAGCTGTACTTGGAAAAAACCCAAGTCTGAGACCTTTTATAACAGGAATGTAACCATTGATGCAATGTCATTTTAGCTGGTTAGGTGAATGAAGAAGAGATGCCAGAACCAGACAGGTTATTTTTGTTGAATCAAAAGTTTTCTTGGATGTTACACAAAGTAGCAAAGTCATCGTACGTTCTTGAAGTTGCCATTGTTGTCAACTGACTGATACTTCACATGAGTTTGAAACTTACTTCCCATCTGCTTAACTCTCTCTATCTCTACAATATTATCCTGTTTCGAACTTTTCTTTTATATGTTCCTTCAAACTCTATTTTTTTTAAGTATTTGTGTCTAACATTTAAATCTGATATACTTTTAAGTATAAGTCTAGGATCCGAACTTATAAATACATAAAAATATTTTAAAAAATTATATATGTATCTATATGAGATTTATATCCATATTCTAAATTCACACTCGGATCCAAATAACTTAACTTTCTTTTTGTTACAAATATTTTTATTTAATGTAGCTTATTTCAAACATTAAGTTCCAAGTTATGCGTGTTTTTAAATTCTCTAGTACTTTCCATATTAATATAAAAACATTTTTCCATCAACCGACTAATATACAATCCCTTTTAAACCTATAGTTTAATACCATTCAATCTTTTCAATGGCAATGGCCCATATATTTGTGTAAATTTCCTTCGAATTAAGGATCGTTATATATAAGTTTTTTTTTTTTTTTGGAAGATTGTTACGTTTGTGTCACAGACCATAATTTCCTGTCAAAGTTTTTACACTTAAGATACGTATTTGTGTCACAGACCATAATTTCCTGCCAAAGTTTTTATACATAAGATACGTATTGGGGGCAGCTTGGCCAATCTTACTTAACTGGCCAATTTGTCAATTGGGGTTGAGGCTTGTGACATGGTATGAAACTTAAGTTAGGTTTTAAAAGTTTGCAAAAGTGCACATCTCTTCTAATTGTAGAATTTAATCATTTGATGGTATATTTTTAAATATTCGAGTTAAATATGTATTTTTATGAAATATATATTTATATCTACCATTCACGTTCAAGGTCTCATTTTTCATATCGGTCAGCCTGCAAGTGGGAAAGTAATTATGTATGGCCATTAACAACTGTTGTCCAGGCTGAAAGATGATAAAAGATTTTATAACAGCAGCCGACCTTCCAGAAGAGTACAAATACATAAAGATACAGCCAACTACGGTGGTGGGTAATGGTCAACATGTACAAAAGTACTGATGTTGAGGAATAAAAAAGATCATTTTTATAGTTGAGAAATGGCTTTCAAAGATAATGGATCAATGGCCTGGTTAGCTGTCCAGAAACTCCAAGAAAATTTAATGGTTCTTTTTTTTATTTATTTGCATTATGTAGTAACAGCTCAACTTGCCTAGAAATTGATTTCAAATCTCACATCTTTTTCAACTTAATTGAGTTTTTTTTTTTTTCTTTTTAATTTTTTTTTCAAACGCCATATTTTTCCCACTAATAAATACTTGTTTTAAAGGTGGTGAATGTGTTTATGGTTGGGATCCTTGGCCCCAAAGACAACCTAAAATTGATAGTTGATTAATTAGTAATTTTGCTAGCAGCCCATAAAAGTTGATTAACCCAAAAAGCTACTTGAATTAATTAATTAATTAATACACCAAATTAACAAAAAAAGCTTAAAAAATGATTTATTTCCATTTCTGGGCAGATGAGTTGAGCATTTTCTCATTTTCTTTCCATTTTTTTATTCTTCTGAAAGAATGTTTGCATTTGACATCCTAACAAAATTTACACTTCGTGAAAACCCATTTTCAGATGAAAACACTGGGATTGTTGCAGAAGTTTCTACGTGTACATATTTCCAGTAGCAGTTTAAGCTTACCTAGCTCAATACTTTGCATCAGAAATATCAAATATAGCATGAGCTGGTTCAGCTACAAATATCAACCTGGATACCTTAGTTCTGACCATAAACATCAGTGAAATTCGGGAATATGATAGAATAAAAAACTTAGCTCAGTTAGTTTGTATAGTTATTTTAATAAATGATATTTAAAAAGTTTAGGGTTTAAAAATCTCAGTATTTTTACAATTCTTCCCTTATTCTCAGACTACGACTCTTTTTATATTACAAAAAGAAAAAAGAAAAATCTGGGGATGTGATTAGTATTGCATGGCTATGTTGCTTCGACTCTTAAGTAACTATATGAGCATATCTATTTTAGATATATATTTGTATACGATACCGATCCTTGAGTTTGAGCAAAATAGTTGCAGGACTCAAAAATGCTAAACATACATCAGTTATAAAGAGGAAGCGAACTAGATAAGTTGGTGCATAGCTTTCGTTTGATTAATTTATGGCTCTTTAGGTTTGAGCAACTTGTTTGACCTAATAGATCAATCCCCCAAACCTGTTAAAGTCCCAAGATTCAATGTTTCGAGGCGTGTTTGAGTTGTCTCAAAACGGATTTACCCACAATGTCTGACCAAAAAACACAAGCAAAAAAACCTGTTCTGTTTTCCAAGAAACGTGGAAAATTCAGAATCTAGAAGCAATGTCTTCCTACAGTAGAGTAGGCTAATTAAATTATATATACGTAGAGATTCATACTCAATTTATGAGGTATTACTTAAACTCTTAAAATTTTCTAAATATATAAAAAAACTTAAAAAAATGAACATATCTGTGTTAAATACATACCCATATCCGATATTCACTCAAGTCTAAGTCCAAGTAACGTAGCCATAAACATAACTGTTTTTTTACCACATATTTCCATGTTACCACTTAAAACAGTGCATGCTATACTATGAAAGAATCTTAGAATTAGCTTCCTAGGAATTTACTATATTTTAACCATAATCCTAGGTGTTTCTTTTTTCCTTAAGAAGTTTCAACAGTTAAAAAACCTTAAATTTAGGATATACAATTACCCATGTCAGTGACTATTTTCATTTTTTTGTGTTTAGTTGCATTGTCTAGATAGATCAATCTGGCAATTATTCTAAAACCAGAGGTTATCCAATACGAAATCTAAAGAATAAAATATGAAGAATTGATTATTTAAAAATGATTTAAATGTTTCTTACAGTTTACAGTATTCTTCATATTAAGGAAAGTGGAAATCTGAATTGCTTCTTATAGCATCAAAGTTGTTCTTCTTATTCCAACCTAAGAATGATTGGAATTGTTAAAAGAAAATTGTTGTTACGCTGAAATGGAACTTAGCCTTTTATAACTCTCAGTTTCATTATAATTTCAAGCATTTCGACCACTATTTTACAACTTCTACATGGAAATATCTTTTAAGTTTGTGAGAATTGAGGCGCTGAAAAAGGAAAATATAAGTGCAACACTGTTTGCTCAAGCAGCAGCTCCAACGGGGACCCCAGCAGTGAGCCTTGAGGATCCGTATAGAGTTTCTTCAAACCGGATAATCTCATTCTTGGAACCATAGGCAACTTGAGTTCGATCATCAAGATTGTTGATCACTTTATCTAGCACTGATTGACGACCATCACTACTGTAACCACCAGCTTTCTCAATCAAGAACCCTAATGGAGCTACCTCAAATAACAATCTCAGCTTGGCTTTGGCTGATGGTGATGCCACATTTGTAAAAATACCTTTCTCTTTTACAATGATCTGTAAAACAAATAGTAAATCATTTGAACTTTAAGGAAAATCAAGGTATGGAAGAAGCTTGGCATTTACCTGGTTGACATCAGGAACCATTCCACCGGTGTACCTCAATGTGTATTTCTCGTTCACATAGTAGTTGATCAACTGTTTTTGTTTTAAAGGTAAAAGTTAATAAATTAGGGACATGCTAAGAGATTTTCTGATGATAAAATAAGAGTTAAAGCAACAACAATATTCCGTCCATAAAGTTTGATGACTGGCTTTTAGTCTCTCCCATGTCACCCTATGCACCAGGGCATGGCTGTCAGCCCCACATGCACTTACATCAATGGTAGGTGTGCCTCCCTTAGTCCAAACCAATGACCTCTGCTTTATGAGAGTCTTTAAGCCAACCATGCCCCGGTACACAGGGTGACGCAGGAGAGATGTCCTACAATCCGGTCACCACTAAAATAATTTGGGAAAGTTAAATACGGTTGAACCTTTTTATATGCAGGGTTGTCAGATGTGGCTCTCAAATTTCCAGGGGAGAACATTTTCCCTTCTCCAATCTCAGTGGTGTCCTTGACATGTTGCCATTTTCCTAATAAATGCACCAGGGAAAAACATCATTTAGAGTGAAAAACTTGAATTTAGGTACTCAAAACTTATTCCTTAATCCTCGGCTACAATTGTGTAGAACAATGATTCAAAGGGTTAGGTACTGCATCTTCTAAACTGAAGCTTGTCACAAATAAATGGGGTAGTCATTTTCATGATTGGAAAATTTGATCCTAATATGTGTGAAGTTGAACACAAGTATGCATCTGACATGGTTTTTTTTTTTAGATTTACATGTATTTAGAAGGTTTTTGGAGGATCATATCTTATACTTATTTCTATATATACATGAGACACGGGTGTTCAGCATAAATACTTTAAAAAAATGAAAAATCGGAGCAACTTAATTAACTATTGTTGCAACTTGCAAGTACCTTCATCAAGGAGGAGGAATTCATGGGTGCCAGGAATGTCCTTAAGTGCAAGAACATATGTAGTTCGAGGACCGAATATTCCCATTGCTGCTGCAACTTGATCTCTTCCTGTTACTCCAGTTAACTTATCACCAGGCCAAACCCCAAAGATGGTGCCTACAGTGAAATTCGTATCGACAATACTCGAGCCATCGAGTGGATCGAAAGCAACACTGAATCCACCTGTTGATATAGTGATAAAATTATGAACTAGAAATTACAAGTTACTGAAGTTCGGATCACTGGTTTTCAACAGTTGAAAAAACTTCGAAGAAATTGAGAAAAATTGCAGACCGTCAGCAGGGCCTCCCATGTCTTGGAGCTCCGGAACTTCTTCTGAGCATGCGTATTTGCAGAAGTGTGAGTAAGTCAAGGCCTATATATGGATCATAACCAGGAAAAACATTAATTTCGAATTTCACAGACAAATTGCTAGAGAATATGGACATGAATGGTTGTATAAATTATTGTTCATTGATAAAAATAACTTAAATTTTGAAAAAAAAAAATAAGGAAAAAGTTTGGTGGCAGAAAATACATTCCTTAAACTCTGTCTAAGCATAAAACATTCTGTCATCGACTGTAGTTATTCATTTTCTCTAATAATCTAAATTTGATAGATATAAACTACTAAAATATGATTATAGAACCTATAATATATCATTTTTAATATTCTTCATCAAAATGCCAGCTGACAAGCTTATTATAGGCTATGTTATTCGGACTTTGGGCTGAATGTTGGATACGAATGTGTATTTGATGTGAGTATGCGCAAACTTTTCCAAGTTTTTTATATATTTGGATGATTGTATCTCATACTCATGTTTGAATATATGTCAAATATTGATATTTTAAAGAAAATGAAAAGTTGGATCAACGTAGCTTATAAGAGCCCTTCTTATTTGTTAATTCTAACCTCAAAAAGAAGCTTGTTGGCAAGCAAATCCACAGCAAGCTGCTCATCTCCAAAGGAATTAACACAAGCTGTACCTCCACATGAAGCTGTCCTGACCTTGAAAGCAATTGTTCTTAAAGCTTCTCCCATGCACATCATCAATCTAATCAGTCCCTTGTCTGGGGTTGCCTTTGTAAGGAACTCTTCCTACAAAACCAGATAAAACCTAAATCAACTTTTTCTATATCCAACTCATTACTACTGATTCAAGACATCAAAAGCTATAGTGCTATAGCACTCAAAATTGGATGTAAATGTAAGATACAAGTATGTGTGTACGGATATATTAATTTTTTTCTTAAATTTTCTCATGTATTTGAAGTAAATGTCATATCTCATATACATATTTAAATACGTGTTCAGAAACATGAATACTTTAAAAAAAAAATAAAGAGTTAGAGCAGCACATAACAAAAAAAAAGTACTGGTAAAGTTTTACTCATGTCAACTTACCAGACTATCTCCAATCTCACATCTTGGCACAGAGTTCTTTGTCTTTGAAACCTTTAATGATGATCCTGGCACAACCCTTAATGATTCCCCAAATAGCCAGCTTGATTTAAGGCTCTGCCATTCATTGCAAATACTCAATTATCTATTTTGCACTAAGATAAACATTAAGGCTTCGTTTTGACAGATGCTTAGAACCAAGTCCAAGCTGTTCATACCGTTGACAAATATAAGAAAAGGAAGCTTGACATGAATTAATGCAAGCCACACATGCATGAATTTTAACTGAAATATATAATCATACCCTTGAGCTGAATGAAGGAGATATTGATGGTGGGGAGACTAATGCATTCGAATGCTTAGAGGAGACACTAGGAAGAACAATCCCACGCGCATAGCACGTGACACCAGTCTCCATCGTTGGCAAAAGGAAAAAAAAATGGTTTTTAACAAAATTGGAACTTCAACGGAAGAAAGAGACTAGTAGTTCAGGAAGAAAGCTTGAACTTGATATCAATCTTCAAAAAATCTCCTGCTTGTAGTAAAAGGAATGCTTGGGAGAGTTGAATAGGATAGTAGATAAGCAGTTAACTGTGTTGTGACACGTGGCATATGGTGCAAATGATAGGCTTAAAATCAAGTGGGAGAATTGGGGGGGGGGGGTTGGGCAAGAGAAAGGTTTAGGCCTTTTGGTTAAATTAGCATCTCTCATCAATGTGTGGCTACGGTCCAATATTTGAAGAGATGTTGCTAAGGCTAAGGCCTTTGAAACTTGGAAGCAGGGCTTTCCTTTAACTGCATATCTAAGGATGTTAGCATGGGGAGTAGGACCAAAATTGCATCACCATTTTCTTCATTCATCGTATAGTGAGCCATTTAATTTTCAGATATTTTCTTCAATTTAAGCAGGGAAAATATTTACTCAAATGGCATATACATATTAAAAAGATTTTTTAAAGTTACAAATTTAAAAGAATTTAACTACTTAATGTTTTAGGATCAGTAAGTAAGAAAGTGGCTGAGTATATAATCTTTGAAAAATAAAATTAAGTGAAATGTTCGATGATATATCATTAGCATTAAATATTAAAATATTTTAAAATTTTAGGATTTAGATTTCATAGGTGAAACGATCAAAATTTTAGAATAATGTTTAGGGTTTAAAAGTGAAATTACACTTTTCTATTGATGAGATTTTCTATTCCTACCAAGCATTCGGATGAAGGACAATACGGTTAGGTGATTGCAATAACTACAAAAAATTTGTGACCATATAATAGTAATTGAAATAGCTACATCTTGTCATAAGCAATGATAAATTAATTACAAGTTCAAATAAGGTGGATTGGAGGTAGTATTAACCTTGATCTTATAATATATTATCAATCTTAATTTGTGATATTCAACTATAAGATTTATACATATTACCTTCGAGTTATTACAAATAGATAATAACATTTTATTTAATCTTTTAATTTATGGTATTTAGTTGCTACTTTATTTGAAAAATAAGTTGGATTATATATAGATAATATTAAACTTTTAACTTAATCGATGATTCAATTTAATTGATTTATATAATTATCTTTAAAATGAGTTTTTGACATATTTAAAATTCAAATTTCATATCTATAATCCCTTTTTTGTTCCGAAACTATGGTATCCTTTAAAAAAATAAATATTTTTATTTATATTTATATTTTTTTTTAAGTTAATTCATTGAGGGGAACACAAAATAAATCAAAATGGTTTCAATTTTTCAAAAGTTCAGACCCACTAGAATTTGGGTTGTTTCTTCTATTGGGTTGGGTCTTAAATTAGTCCAAAACAATATTTAAACCCCAAAAAGGTACCACCCAATTTGATTGGGTTCATAAATCCGAGCATACTCCATTTTCTCTTGACTTCACGTTCAACTTCTCTTTTCATTCAAAGCTCAACTCTTTTACTATGGAGGCTAGGTTTTTTTTTTTTTTTTTTTTTTTCCCAGAGGAAAGGCAGTTACCAAAGAAAGGACAAGGGAATTTATTGAAAGCTAAGACCCAAATTGATAAATGGAACTAAGGACTTAGAAATGTGCAGTTGAAAGAATTAGCCATGAGAATTGATTATTGTATCATGTATATTGTTGGAATGAACTCTGAGCTGAAATTTTTATAAGTGGCATTAATTGAAAAAAAAAAAATAACTTGAAAAGTTTTGTGCTTAATTCATCCTTCAATTCCCGAATTTCCTCATTCGCGAGTTAGATTTTTGGTCAAGCTTAGGATCTTTCATTGCAACAAAACCATGTTTTTTTTCAGTAACAGGTAAAACTTTGTACTTGGTAATTGAGTTCTGCTACTACCATTTTTGTACTTTAGAATTTACCCTTCAATCTTTTACCAAGATTCAGATAAATAAAAGTTAAGTTTGAAACATATTTCTAAGGTAGATTCTGGTCTGTACCAGTTGTAACTCTTAGAATTTCACTTACACATCACCTTAAGAGAACCAGATAGATTCATTTGACTCTGAAAAGACAACGACATTAGAATATCTTTACTTTCAAACATTATTATTGGTGGTTGCAGCTTGCAATACATTGCATGATTGAGGTTTGATGGACCCCAAGAATGAAGACTTTTTGGATAGAAAATAAGAAAAAAAAAATTGCAACTAGAATAAATTTCTTAGGCACAACCAGTGATAACCCTGGAATAATCTCCGTGGTCTCAAAACTCAAAACTAAAAACTACCCCTGATTTTAAAATAAAAGAACCGACAAAATGTCACACTTAGTCATCATCGTCCTTGGGAAAAAAGGCATTAGCAGGTCATCAACAGAGTACAAAGAAGGAAGCTTCTCCATGAGAAAGACACATTTGTTGTTTACTTGCCTTTGATCGTTTCTAAACTTGAGTTTAGTTAATGTTTCATTTTCTTTTCTTCTGCTCGCTTCCTTCCACTGCTTCCCTCTTCTTCAAATGCCTCTCTCAGGTTCTCTCTCTCTCTTTCTCTCTATCTCAGTTTGTTTTGTTTAAGGTTGTCTAAGAAATTGATTCCTTGGTATTTTCGCCATATGGCTTAAAGAGTCATGGATCTAGGTTGTCAATTTAGTTCTTTTCTGTAAAGATTACTTTGAATTCTAAGTTTCTAACATATGAAAGATGAGGAGCTTTTAAGGAATACTCTTATTTATTTCTAGTCTTTATCGCAATGAAGCTGAGATAAGCTACTGGTAGCTCATGCGATAGTAGATGAAGCTGCTTTTTGGTTCAGTTGGGATTTTTTCTTGACTATCATACCTGTGATTGCCACCTATGTTTCTTAGAATCAGTTGCATGTCCAATACAAGTATGTGTCTAACATGTTCAAATATATGTCGGACACGGGTATTTAACTCGAGTATTTAAAGAAAATGAATAGTTGGAGCAACATAAATTGCCACCATGTAGCAGCTAATGGGAGAATTTGTATGTGTCAATCGGTTGTTATTTATTGTTGCAGGTAACCCTTCTATGATCTGGAAGGGATCTGGATCTGGAGATATTTGCAACCCTGATATCTGGCTTGATTGAACCACAATGTCAGCTTATGGTCACCAAATGGAGCGGGAGTTATCCGCTCAGAGTCTCTTAAGTAGGGGAGATACCGGTATGCTCTACTTGCTTAGATTTTACTTTCCTTCTGTATTTCAGGCTTTGTTACAATAGGTCAAGTGTGAGCGTCGAAATATAGATATGTGTTCGACATAGGTATATTCAATTTTTTTCTAAGTCTTTTGGTGTACTTGAAGGGTCATACCTCCGTACTCATAGCAACATGGATTTCAAAAGTTTTACGCATTTGGAATTCCTGGACTGAATTTGATAATAGTATTATGGTTGAATTTGTTATCTAAAATCCTGCTGTCAAGTTGTTAATTCCTCCAAAGATCTAAATAGTTCACGGAAAATGTATAGTATCAAAACGTTATTTTAAATCGATTAAAGTGCTTCATATATGTACTTTAACTCATTGGATTTTCAATCCATCACTAGATGTTTCTTTATATAGTTGTTACTCTTGAACCTTTTGATATATATATATACACACACACACACACGCGCGCGCACACTCTTATTAATTTTGCTGGTAATCGTTAATAGGAACGGAGATGGGAAGCCATTATATGGTTGAGAATGGATTCTACCTGACATCTTTTGCTGCAACAATCTTCATTGCTGCTCTTGTAACCGTTGGGCTTCTATTAGTAACTTTGGTAGTCACGTTAGCAGTGATGTTGCAATCCTGTGAAAGTAGGAGCAAGGGAGTTGTGGAGATCGAGAAAGCAAGTGATAGTTACCGTTACTGCAAGATCTTCGTGTTGCATGGGGAGCTTAACAGCTTGGAAGTCAGTGAGGTTCCTCCGGTCTGCAGGAGTCTTGCCATTCGATATGTCAAAGGGGGAGAATACTCAAGGGACTTGAATTTCACAATGTGGATGATTGAAAGTTTTTTCAATACTGTTTCACCATCAAATAATCATGTGGATGTGGTGTTAATCGACATAGATGACATCCTTGCTTTGGATCCTCGGTATGCTTCAATCTATTAGTGCACTAGTAATCCAGATTTGCTGCATTTGGATAAAAATTTCCTCCTTCATCCATGTGAGTTTTGCTGCTAGTAAAACTATTTGTTGCGTATACTCAGGTTCAAACAATATGGCTGTAATGAACCTAGTGCCTGCATCGAAGACGATGCAACCTATCTGAAGCACCAACGAACTCTTGAATTGTACATGAAACTTCAGTCCAGAGGATGGTCTTTGGTTCTGTTATCAAGGAAGCCTGAGAGACAACGAAATGTCACCATTGAACACCTTAATTCTATAGGATATAGTGGCTGGTCTTCTTTGATTATGAGGTATCTCTTTAAACTCTATTGATAGACTTTCTCTCTTTATCTTCTTTTCGATTGTTCAATCTTACTGGCATAATTTTTTTTTTTTTTTTTTTTTTTTAAGTTTTTGATGTTTGCTTATCGCCTCTACATATCTTACGAAAAAAGAATCTGCATGAACTCAAGGTACTAGTTCTTGTTTTCATGGGGGATGGGATGATGCATAGTTCATTTCAGAGCATAATAGTATGTCAGCTTTGATTTGTATTTCTGGAATGCATATATTCGATGCAGCCGGTTAAAATTTCTAGGGAAACTCTTGCAGGTCGGATAAGGAAATGGAAATGCATACGTGCGAATACTTTTCTAGACGAACAGCAGCATTGAAGAAAGAAGGTACTAAAATAATCAGCGTGATCAGCAGCCAAATGGATGCTTTAACACGTCCGGCTTCAGAAACACGTGTTTTTAAGCTTCCATACCCTCTATATTACAATTTTGAGAATCGCATTGAAAGCTGGAGACTCACACATTAGGATCATGTGTCCTTTTGGTTGCTCCTTGCATGCTACATAGTATTCTTCAATTCTTTTAAAATCACATTGAAAAGCTGCGGACTTAACATCACAATTTTTTTCTGTTGTTACATGCAAAACCGACATAGTAGAACTATCATTAAGTCTTCTGCTGTTGGATAGGAGGATCTGTTTCACCAGAATCCATAGTTCCATCAAGGATGATTTCTTATTTATCAGCATGCTTGCAGTTACTTAAACGGAAATTGTGTGGCTATTACTAAGAGAATTCTTGGAAAGTTTTGCTGAAGAAGTTTGATTAAATAACAAGGATGATTGGAACATTACCTATATTATATGGTTGCATCCAATCTTCTCCACTTGCATCAAATTTACTGTTAACAGGATACCATTTCATACTGCTGGTATTGACAAGCTTTACACCAGATTCTCCATTGTTCCTTGGTGGCATCCCCCCAATGATTCTTTAACACTACTTATAAAGAAAGATTGAGATAGTGATAAATACCTGCAAACCAAAAGTTTCTGCATTAGAGATGTTAAATGTGAGTCCAAAATCTTGAAGACGACCACGAATTGTTGCACTGATGATGTTGCTTTACCTCCAAATTTGTAAAGCCTAAAATGTGGTACAGTAGGAAAGTCCATAGCAGGTCATCAGGAGGTTAACTTTTTTTGGTTGTTGAGACCCAAATACTCAATCCATTTGGCCCAGCTTAAAACTTGGAGCAGGTGTTCAAAAACTGAAAATACCCCATCAAAACCCAATCCGCTTCCCAAAATCTGGCCCATCAACTTCATGTATGATATGGATCATTACCTTGCTGGTTCTGAATGAAACTTTCAATGAGTGAAATTACACAATATAGGGCCTCAAAAGGGCTTGAACTAAAACTTGGTCTCAGGGAGAATTGACACCCAGCCACCATTTTTTGCATCACGCTTCCAACGATTAAAGTCATCATGGCAAGCTAGAATGACAAATGAGAAATGGCCCCCTTGTTGTACAAAACAAGCAAAGCTGAAACGATATGAAATTACGTAAAAGATAAACAAGAAATAGTACCATGAAGAACAAAACCAAATTCTTATTAATCAGAACTTTACATTCACGCGCATCAATCATTAGATTCATGATAGAAATCCCTCACTTGCTGGTCATATCCATTAAATTTTGCTGAAGATTTAGTCCCTAAAACTATGCAGAAATGTAATTTGCCTTCATTAAAAGGAATGCCAGAAAAACTATGGAAATATCAGCCTCTAAGCTAAATGAAATCCTAAAACAATCCCTGAAATAAAGGAACGGGATGAAACTATAATCTCTTCTACAAATCAAACAGACAAAAACCAGCTACAATCTTCAAGAATCTTCAACTGTCAATCCTAAATCTCCAAGAAAGGGTCAAAATTCTGCAAATGCCTCTGAGACAGGTTCAGAGAAGTGAAAATGGCAATTCAAAACCACATGAGCCCAAGAAGTACCACAAAGAAAACCCCATGAGCAGCAAGAAAATACCCATCAACCCAGAATTCTTAGCCCCACCAGCAATCTCCACATTATATTTCCTAGTCATGTTCTCCGACAAAATGCCCCATTTCCTCCCTCTTTCCTTATCCCCACCCTCATGATCCATCAACTCGTAAACATAAACCTCCGCCACCCCATCTTTCTTCAATGGCGTTCCAGCCCCTGACTTCAAATGTCTCACCAATCCCTTCAAATACATCTCCGCATAAACCCCATTCGCCTCAACTTCCCCAGCTTCACCTCCACCGCTCGGCCACCCTGTTTCTGCCACTACCACCGGTATATTCTCGTACCCCATCACCGCCATTGCTGTTAATACAGCATCTGCCATCATGTCAAAAAGGTTGAAATACCTAACCCCAGTGACCAAATCGTCTCGGAAATTAAAAGGGTAGTCCTGGAACAAAGCAAACCCAACTGGGATTTCGCTGTTGAGACGATAAAGATTGTAGGGATAAAGGTTGATCAAGAAAGAGGAATTCGTTTGTTCCAAGAATTGAAGCAAGGGTTTTATGATAAGGTCACCGATGGGTTGTTGGAACTGGGCCGAGGAAGGCGGGAAAGCGGTGGTGATCGTGGAGAAGAAAGAGAAAGTGGTGGATATCGGGATTTTTTTGATACCCAGTTCGTAAAGCGAGAGGTGGAGGTTCCTCATTGCCGGAAGCAAGAAAGGGGAGAAGTCTCCTTGGGAGGTGGAATCGAGCACGGCGTTGCCCACGGAGATGAGAGTAATTTTGGAACGAGGGTAAAAAGGGAGGACGTGGCGGTAGAGCCAGCGGAGGGCGAGGGAACGATTGGAAGCAATAGCTGGGAGGAGAGGGTTCGGGATGGAGAGAAAAAGGGAAGTGTTGGTGAATGCGAAGGCTTTAATGAGAGATGGTTCGGCGTCCGGGAGGCGGACGTTGGTGATCTTGAGTGCGGAGACGGTGGTGGAAATCTTGTCTGGCGGTGGTGGTGGAGTGACGGTGGATGTTGCGGTCGTGGAAGGGGAGGAGTAAGTGACTCCGATGGAAGGAAGGGAGGAGCTGAAGTGGACGAAGGCAAGGAGGAGAGAAAAGAAGAGAAAGGGAGGCATTTTTTTCTTTGGTGTTCTGGGAAACGAAATGAAAATGAGAGTGAAAAGATTACTGAAGCGAGGGAGTTGGATAAGTAAAGGCAGTAAGGGGTTCGTTATTTTTGGGCGGGAAAGATTTGTTGTGGAGGTGGGATTGTGTGCGGAAGATTAATGATTAGTTTTCATCTGAGCCGTTCGTTCATACAGCCACTTTTAATGATCGAGTGTTTAATGTATTTGGACTCGGATCCAGAAACTATTTGGACTTATCCCCTATGGATTGGATCGAATAAAACATAGATCCGGCTTATGGGCTACCAACTACTTGTTCTTGATATAAGTAACTAAACCAACTGGTAAAATCGGGCCATGAAATGGGCCTAGTGATTTATAAGTTCAAAACTCATTTAATTTATTTCTAGATTAACTTTTAATCAACTAATAATTATTGAATACAAGATGAGGGGTTTTAGGTTTAATTAAAGTGAATAAAAATATGAAAATTTCATAGAAATAAATAAATAAATTTTTATGTCCAAAAATTAAACATAAATTTTTAAAAAAAACAAAATAAACCCATAAATTTATTTAAGTAAATATATTTGTTGGTAATAGGATCAAGTCTGAATTTAATTTTTTTAAGAAAAAATTATTTGATAAATTTTATTCTCCTATCACAATGATCAAATCTTGATTAACAAGGTAAATTGAAGAATATTATTAACAATTTTGATAAAAAAAATTAAAGGGAAAAAAAAGACACCCATAAAGTTCATTTTAACTTTGTTCGGTGATTTAAATTTCAGGTAATAAAAGGTAATGATAGAAGTTGTCAACGGCGTGGGCAATGGCATGTGAAAATGTCCGCACGTTTTCAGCTTCTGGTTGTCATTCAGTATATGGACAGATATATGAGATATTTATGTTTGTAAATCATTTGAGTTTATTTTGAGAAAAAAATTTTAAGACAGTTTAATTATTTTTGAGTTTAATTGAAGTAATTGGAGTTATCAAGTGATTTAAATTTAAGTATTTTAATATTTGAATCAAGTAATTTATGGGTCTAATTGATTTTTTTTACTTTTAATTCATATTAAAAAATCTTAATTCGAATTTGAGCTCGATCATAAATAATTAAATTTAAAATTAAATATAAAAATTAAATTCATTATTTACTAATTATTTAAGCTTAATCAAATAAACTTGAATAATTCGATCTTTAAAATGAAAGTCAATCGAGTTTCAATCTAAATTTAAATTGAACTTATATTTCCTACAATTTGTATTTGATTAGGCTCTATTCAACTCTTCGTTTCAAAAATTACATGATATATCCTACTTTTACTCCAAATTTAACCTAATTACCCCAACAAAAATTATTATTTTTTCAATCTCTTCATATCATTTAAAACAAAAGTTTTGCATATATTCTCCATTAATAAAGGTACTATCTTTCATCGTATTTTATTACAATAAAAAAGCACTTTTTCTTATATTATTCATAACAAAAGAAAACCAAAAAAAAAAAAAAAACAAAAAGTTTTGCATCTATTTATTATAAATAGCAACAGACAGAAAATGAAAATTAAAAATTTGCTACAATTAGAAATCGATTTAATTTGATTCAATAAAAAAAATCATTTTAATATATGAATTTAAATTTAAATTAATTTAATTTTAAAACTAAATAATTTAAATTTAAAATAAAATAAACTTGATAATTTAAATTTAAAAATTTATTATCGAAGTAGAATATTAAAATCTAAAATGATGTAAAAATTTTTTAAGCTATGTTTTAAAAAAAACTGAAAATCATGATAAAAAACAAAGGGTCTAAACGTAGTCCGAGTTGGCAAAATAAAGTGATTGCAAATAGTTATTTAATATTATACTAATACACGATTTGCATTGCTTCTTTTTTCTATTTTTAAAAATATCAAATAAAATTAGTACTAAGACTCAAACTTAATAAAAAATAAATCAAATATCTTGAATTTTCAAATATCCTTTTCACATGAAAAGCATTTACAAATTTTATACAACATAACATGGAACGTACCTGCATATAATTAACACCTTTGCTTAAATTTTAATTCATAGATAATTAAATATAGAGAACTGGTACTTTAGAAGTAAATATCTCTTCAAGAAGAAAATATATATATATATATATATATATATATGTATATATCTGTGTGTGTGTCTATCTAGAAAAAAAAAATCCTGACACGGCAGCAGTCAGTTAAAAAGTAACGTAAATCTTAAGGGTTAAAAGAAAAATCCTGACCGGACAGCGTTGTCAATTTTATATCAAACAGCAAAGGCCACCATAGTTGAGAGCTTGAGTTTGTTGAAAAAACAGCAGGTAAAAGCCGAACCTGTTCCATTCCAGCAAAAACATAAATACCCCTTTGACTCTTTAGCTTGCGTTTTCTCTTATTGATTTCTCTCTCTCTTTTTTTTTTTTTTCTTTTTTGGTTCATCTTATTTCATAGATCCAGGATTTCTTCTTCTTT
This sequence comes from Adansonia rubrostipa, assembly GCA_038381775.1. Lineage (NCBI taxonomy): Eukaryota > Viridiplantae > Streptophyta > Magnoliopsida > Malvales > Malvaceae > Adansonia > Adansonia rubrostipa. The sequence goes on along the minus strand of JBBYHM010000020.1, from coordinate 6,036,942 downwards.
CAAGGTACATTTGTTTTTTAATTGCTTCTTCAAGTTTCAATTTTTTTGACCCATTTTTGGTTTACTGTTGTTAATAACTATTGTTTGATCATTTCTTTCTGGGTACTTTTTTTTAAGTTCTTCGAATTAGATCAGCTAACTGGGTTTTTCATGCGATTTTTTGTTTTATTTATGATTCTTTTTGAAGACCTTGATCATGGGGTTTCGAGGATGCAAGGAAAAAGGAAATGTGGTTGCTTTTACCGTTAAAAAATTGAGTATAAAAATTTCATCTTTGCTTGTTTTTAGGTGCCCAATATTGGCTCCATGGATTGGATTGTCAGTTATGGTTTCTTTAGACCATAATTAATGATGAATAAACTGGTTCAAAGTTCTAAACTTTGTTGGTAATTTTGTTGGATTTGACCAAATCTGATTCTGAACTGTGTTCTTGGTCGTTTGTTTCTAACATCTTTGAGCAGTTAATGAACTGATTCAAAGTTCTAAACTTTATAGCCCATTTTTGTTTGATTTGACATAATATGATTCTGAACTGTGCTTTTCGGTTGTTTGTTTTAACATTTTTGAGCAGTTAACATTGGCAAATATAAAAGAAAAAAGTTGAATAAAAGCCGATCTGTGGAATTTGGTAAAAGAACTGTAGAGTTGGATCTAAAGCAAATTCGAGCCATGTCTTTTATCGGTACCCAGCAGAAATGCAAGGCTTGTGAGAAGACTGTTTATCCGGTGGAACTTTTGTCAGCGGATGGGGTTCCTTACCATAAGTCTTGCTTCAAGTGCAGTCATTGCAAAGGGACCCTAAAGGTAATGTATTTAATTGCTTTTCATCATTTTCGGCTCATTTGTTCGAATGAATGTATGTTAATTTTAGATGACATGCTTGGCTTGTACATTGATTCATTTTAAGGAAAATGGGATATGAACTATATATTGCCATTTATCAGTTTTTTTGCTAAAGTTACTAAGCCTCTTATTTAGAAATGTTTAATCGAACATGTCGGAAGGAGTAACTTTTTTGGTTAATGTAATGAAGTTCCTGGTCCTAACTTAGCATCTTGTCTTATATTATCTCCAGTTGGGTAATTACTCCTCCATGGAAGGTGTCCTTTATTGCAGGCCTCATTTTGAGCAACTCTTCAAGGAGACGGGTAACTTCAACAAGAATTTTCAGTCGCGTAAGTTTTTTTTTTTTTTTCTTTGCTGGATGAAATCATTCGTATGATATCTTGATAGTTTTTTTTTTTTGGTTGGTTTAATTTGCCATTTAATTTTATTGTCAGCAGCTGCAAAGTCAGCTGAGAAGTTAACTCCTGAACTGGTAATATCTCTCCTGCAATATTGCATGTTGCACGTGCTTTGATTAAGTCGAAAATTTCATTATAGGGTGTGTTATAGATTACTGAATGTTCTTGCTAATTCCCAATAGCTTGTGTTGATTTCAGACAAGATCGCCTAGCAAAGCTGCTAGCATGTTTTCCGGGACACAAGAAAAATGTGCTACTTGTGGGAAAACTGCTTATCCACTTGAGAAGGTAGAATTCGAAGATCCCAGTAAGTCACCGTGTTAATTTTTTTCCTGCAAATTGCGAGACTTCAGTTTCTTCATGCCCATCCTCCACCCTCATCCCTTTTACCTTTAAGTCCTAACATATTGGTGTGTTTATACCTAGCACTTTTATCTGAAATATGTTTTGCTCTACGCTTGCATATTTAAGTGATCTTTGACTACTCTCTCGTTGGACTATTCCTTCTTTGAAGGGAGTAAGACTTGGTTTCAAATAGTAAAATTTCTGGCTTGACAAGTTCTTGAACTGATGAAATCAGGCAAAGGGTAAAGCCTGTAATATGTTCTTTAGAGATGCAGGACTGGTGCAGCTAGGTTTTCCTTCTACATTATGCTTTAGCACAATGGAGTTAGGTTTGTACTATCCTGTTAATGGGGCACCTCTGAGGACTGAGAGGTATAACCATGTAAGTAGATTTAGAGTTGTGCATGTTCGATTCAAAATGATCAATTGCTTTCATAAGATGAGCAATGTCATCAAACTAGAAGTGATTATTTGCTCCTTCGACTATTCCAACGCACAAGGAGCTCGAAAGCATTTTGATTGGTTTACATTTGAGTTAGAGAAAGGACTTTTGCAACTATATCTGCTTATAACATCATTGAAATATGCTTAAAATGTGCAAGACCATATTTATTTGCTTTTGTAACAGTGTCAAGTTTGAATGCCCTCTCCGGCTTTCTTTGTGCCAAATTTATTTGACAGGTAACAGTGGAAGGTCAATCTTACCACAAGTCATGTTTCAAGTGCACTCATGGTGGCTGCCCTATTAGCCCTTCAAATTATGCAGCCCTTGAGGGAATTTTGTATTGCAAGCATCACTTCTCTCAGCTTTTCAAGGAGAAAGGAAGCTATAACCATCTGATCAAGTCTGCTTCGATTAAGCGAGCCGCCGCCTCTGTTCCAGAAGCTTGATTATCAAATTCATATCATTTTTTATGGTTTTTCTTCTTTTCTTGGGCTTGCCGGATTTCTTAAGGATCCCTTTGATTTATGTTTATGAAAAAAAAAAAAAAGGTAAAAGGGAGAAAAAAACTCAAACTCGTGTTCGTCTTTGAGTCATTCATATGTGGATATGTAATGGTATTTGATTGGTGTATGCATGTATGGGATGCGGATGTGCAATCTCCAAATTGTAAAACGACCCTTGCTTTGTTTGCATGGTAGTACATGTCTGTACTTTTGATGTTTGCCTTGTTTTAAAATTCCCCTCATCTTTATCTTCATGTATATATGTATGCATGCATGTGCATATATGCGCATATATGTATATATATATGTGTGTGTGTGTGTGTGTGTGTGTGTGTGTGTGAGAGAGAGTGTGAGTGTCTCTCTCTCTCTCTCTATGTGTACATATATATATATATATGCTACAGATTTCACTATTAGTGATGACATTGACTTAGGCAAATTCTCAGTGTGGTATGAATCTATCATGATGACCATGTCATCATGGACAATTGATGAGAAATAAAGGAAAGAAAGAGTCAATATCCGGGTCAAGAAAAAATCAAATGTGTTGAACACATCATCACACATCCATAATTTCCAGCACACAGAGACACTGAATCAACACATTAAACAATAAAATGGTAAACTTATAAGAGTGTTTTTTTCCCCATTAATTAATCAATATTAGAAATGTTAATAACAGATCAACTGTATAAAGTGAAGACCAATACTACAACCTTTTTCCTGAAAAAATAAAAAAAATAAAAATGATATTCTTCTAAATCCCCAAGCTGGGAATTGTAGAGACCAATCAGTCACTTATTTGAGTTTTCTAATTCTTAGACTGAATCCAGCAGCTGTTGCTAATAATAAAAAAAAAAAGAACAGTTTCCCAAGCTTCCAGGGAAAAAAATAGAATCGAGGGTTCAAAATCAATGGCTTCGTATGCTATCAGATGGCCAAAACTTTCCTCATTAAACATTGTCGATGTTCTTGCAATAAAGCAAAATATATGACCGGTAACATATCATGCTCCCAGGAGGATGACGTCTCATTTGCTTCGTTTCTTGGCTTCACTGTAGAGTATAACCCCAAAGACTGTGAGGGTATAACCAAGCATTCCGGTGACAGAGACTGGATTTCTGAAAATTAAAATTGAAACCACCACAGCTACAGCTCCTTTTGCATTTCCTAGAACCTGCAACAGCAAACATCTCAGTATCTCAAAAAAGATTAAATTAATGTCCGTTTGACTATCAACATGTCGTTCAAGAGTTACGGTTTAGGGTGGAGAGATTATAAAGAAGTAATTACTTATAGTAACTATGCTAATTTCATAATCATAGGAGTTCAAAGCAGTGAAACCTTCGTAATCTAATAAGTGTACTTATGCTAATTTAATTTCATAGTGCGTAAAAATTTCAAACGATCCATCCTCTTAAATTTTTTCTTCTGAAGAAATGATACAAAATCAATGTAGCAAATTCCTAAGAGCCAAAAAAATCGGGGAAAAAAAGTTAAGAAAAGCCGTAATAAGTATCACACGCATGTCATACCTGCAAAGTCAGGGCACTGGTGTGTTTTGTGACCAAAAAGTTGGTCAAATTCACAAAATATGCTAGTGCTGAATTGAATAGTAGATACCAAATGATCTTGATGTCATCTCTGGCAAGGGCAAGGGTGATTCCAACTACATTTTCTTCCATAATGAGTGTTGCCGGCAGTAGAAACACGACAGCTATCGGAGCCATGTAGAGAAGGAGGTTCATGGAATTCAGCTTCTCTCTAAAAGAAAATTACAAGAACTTTTCAGCACTCATTTCTAGTCGCCAAAATAACATAAATACATAAAACTTAATGCTATCAATCACGAAGCAGAAGCAAAGGCATAAAATTTCCTAACCCTTCAGAAGAAAGCAAAATTCCTTGTAAAACTGACTTGAGAGCCCTTGCAGCTGTAGCTGAAATGCACATGATAAAACCGAATAGATGGAAACTTGGTTCACCCTATAGCAAAGTACAAAAAATGAAAAATAACAATAAGCAAAAGAAAAAGACTAATCATATAAAATAGAATAATGTGAATAACTCAGAACAAGAGTTTTAAATTTATAAAGATAAAACGACGATACGTGAAACGCAGGGGAAAAGGAAGGAAAGTATATAAGAGAAGCATTGATGAATCACGAGCAATGGCAAGGTCTTCGTCCCAGAGTTAATGATTTAATCATCCATTCTAAACCAAGAAAAAGGAACAAATAATCCACAAATTGTGATCATTCTTATAACAAAAAAACTACAAATTAAGCTAAGAAAAAACCATGCATTTAAGCTCCGAAAACAAGATATCTTGTTTTAAATCTTGCAGTTCTTTTCTTTCCATTCCTTTTGTGAGTAATTTAATAGAATTTACAGCAAATACTGAATTCATAATTCTAACTTCAACTCACTGCAACCATTAAACTATTAATGGATTCTTTAGGCTACATGATGCTCATAAAATCCGAATGAGAGTTAAGAATCTACTTCTTTACAACTAGACAAAACTTTGAACCTCTCATCTCACATTCAAAATAGTCATATTAGACTAAATGATATGAGGGGAATTAGCATCAGATTCCCACATCATTTCCCTCTCTATTATCACTTGAAAGCATATAAAGCCAACACAAAGGCTAATATTTTCATTATCCAAAAGAAAACTTAAAGCTTAACAAAATTAGAATTTCGCACAAACTAAAGCAAACCAATTTCCATATTCCAATCAAATCCTTAATAAATTCCCTAAAAAAGGCTACCATTTCCACTAACTATAAAAAATCTAAAACCAACAAAATTAGCAGACAAACCAACAAATTTCAACAAAAATTAAAGCAAAAGCCATTTCCACATTCCAAAAATGAAAAAAAAAAAAGCAACTATTTTAGTTAATCCCTTTATCATCACGTAAAATCCTATCAAACTAAAAAATAAAGCCAACCCATTTCCACCAATGAAAAAAGCTAATGATTTCATTAACCAATATAATATAAATAAAAATTATCGAAACACATACCCCACTGGCAATGATAACCCCAGTAACAACAGGAACAAGGGTAAGATAAGTAAGCCAAGCCTCCCTCTTCAATGTCATCAAGTAAGCGAAAACCGCTGTAAAAAACGGCGTCGTAGCACCAATAGCCTGGTTAAAACTAACCGGCAGGAACCTCAAAGAAATGTTACCAAACACCACCGACACACAAAAGACCAAACTCAAAGCCGAGATCTTGAAAAACTGAACCCTAGATCGAATGGTCTGCATGGGAACCATCCTCATCCATGCAATTGCGATGTAGCTTAATAATGAACAAGCTGTCATGTGACACATCGTTAAGAAGATTGGGTATTTGAAACCGTAATTGCTTAGTAAATATTTGTTTAACAACAAGACACCAATGTTGGACGAGTACCAGGATGTTACTAGCCCGATCGTGAATAATTTCGATTTGTTTTTCATGGTATATTTTGGGGTTCTGAAGATCTGGGTATCTATCTTTTGAGGGGAAAAAACTGGGTTTTGAAATGAGAAGGAAATTGGAACTATATGAATGTGGATCTGAGTTGAGTTTGGGAAATTATAGGTATTTTTTGGTGGGAAAAAAAGGGATTTTTTCGAATGATTTGATAGAATTAGCTTCCAACGATGTGATTCAAGTTTCTCACTAGAAAATCAAGGAACTCCCAATAGAAGAAAATAATCTTTGACTCTGGAAAACAAAAAAAAAAAAAAGAAATCAACTTTCGGGCTTTGAAGAATACCAAAGTAAAAGAATGTGGATGTCTCCCTGCAAATTCCTTTGAGAGAATGATAGGAAGAGAAATGACGAAAGGATTTTAAAGCAGAAGTGGTAAACGCGTCTCTCTGTGTGTGTTCTTTTAATGTTGTTTTGAGTAATTATCGGGTGTTATTTTATTTTAGTCTATTTAATTTAATTTAATTTGCGTGTGTACATTTTTTTTTCTTGAGTTTGCTTGAAAAGTCAATGTTTAATGGTCAGAAATGTATGGTAACAGGAAAGGGGACTTTGACTTGTAAGTGAAAAATATTCTAAAAAGTTCTTTTTTTTCATTATGAAAAGTTCTTTTTAATTTGTTGGAGTTGATAAATAACTGTTTTTTTTTTTTTGTGATTATTTTTTTGGTTTGTTTGATTTAAGGTAACTAGATTTTTTGGAAAACTTTTCTTTTATATATATATATATATATAAATTCATTGAAATCTTTTTTTTTTTGAAAAATAAATTTTATTGAAACCTATAAAATACATAGAACATTTGGTTTTCATTATATTTATAAATATACCAAATGGATTTTAGTAACAATGTTTTAAGACACCTTTTAAGATTACTACATATAATTATATCTTCACTCAACACATTGAATTATTAATTTTTACATTTAATGCAGTTATTACTATAAATGTTATATTAACTAATCTTAATAATAGATAATTGATTTCAAATAGATGCATGCATTTCTTGCTTCCTTTTGTTTGGTTAAGACAACAATAAAGAGGGGAGCAATTTAGAGTTCATTGATCCAAATTAAATTGGCACCCAAAATAAAAATTTTTCCTTTTTGCTCTTTTCCAATTTATCTTTTCATAAATTTAATATATGGATTTTACATAGTTTTTAGGATTAATTTAAAATCATCCCATAAATAGCATGCAAATTAATATATATATATATATATAAAGTTTCTTAATAAGTTATATATCGATTCTTTTTATATGTTGATTGGAAAAGAAGAAAGGAATTAAATTCGTGCCCTTTGAGTGTCGTTTATTCAATTTATGAAGCCGGCTTATTAAGACTTCTCCACGTGCATGCATTATGCAATTGCATGTAAAATATAATTTTCCTGAAAAGGTAGAAATAATTAATTGTCCGATCATACATTATAATTATTATATTTAAAATATCTTATATTTACATAAATTTTAATATATTAATAAATTATATTTATATATATATTATAATCATATTATTTTTTCATATTATATTTCATCAAATATTTTATCATATTATAATTATTTTTCTTTCTAATGAAGTCTTCTTCATGCTTTTATTTTAGTGCAATAAGTATGGTAAATATTATGACACTTAATAACATAATATTTGTAAAAAAAAATAATAATAATAATTATTGCATTACTTTCTCTTGAATCTAATAAAAACAATACACTAAATACAAAAAAATCCAAAAGTGATAATTAAATAGTCATTAATTGTACCTTCAATCACCCATTAACCAGACCCTATACGTAAAACACAAATTAAATTGACACCAATCATAGTCTATATTATTCGGACTCGAATGTGTTAGATACGAGCATGTTTAGCTTTTTTTATTTTTTATTTTTTACGTATTTAAAAGATCATATCTCCATAACCACGTCTGAATATGCTTTAGTACGATTGTCGAACACAGATACTTTAAGAAACATATGTCGGAGCAACATAGTTCGTAGCTACAAAAATCTAAAATGCTTTTATTCCATAGAAGCAAAACTCATCTTCCAGGTTTAATTACAATAACAACTAAGAACTCAGAGGCTCAACAGTATAATATTTTCCCGCATAACTAAAAACTTAAGGCAAAAGAAGAATAAACTACTAAATCCAAGTAACTCCCTATACAAACACCAATGATGCACAAGTTTGGAAATCCTTCGGACCAGGAAATTCTGTTAATTATTAGCAACTTGAACAAAAATCTAATCCGATTAGATAATCTGCTGCCACGAATTGAAATTAATTGCTCGAGTGTTTCTCGTTACATATATTTTCACCAAATCATTTCAGTCAACTAAGGAAAACTTAATTCCCATTGCCATACTATCCACCATACCGCCGGTGCAAAGCAAGAAAATCGTTTAAATGTAATGGACTTAACAGGATGTATTATCAGGCAAGCATTTGGAAGCAACGGGGAAGTTGTTAAAGCTAACAGATAATGATACATGCTCTAAGTAGATCAAAACCCTTGCTATGCAGTTCCATAAATGATTGATTACCCAAAACTTCAAAGTCGAGGATCAAATATGTGGAAAATCCTTGACCGAATAAAATATTTAGACAAAAACAGAGTTCATCCAACATCCTAAAGAAACACAACGACTGTTCGAAAATACACAACGATTCAATTAAGTTTATAAAAACCTGGTGAAAAGGCAGAGTTACTTGAGTCATCAATTGAACTCCATCAGGCATCTAGACAACTGCAAGGATAGAAGAAAATACAACATCCGGGAGGGTAAACGAGCGTTAGTAGCTACAATTGTATAGCTCTCAGACAAATTCTTCCAAGTCTACAGAGAAAAATCTTCATAATTAGTTATCATAATGTTTTCGCAAGCCAGATTCCATTTTAAAAATTCGAAATGATTCTATAGATGTTATCATTATAAAATTTGAAGAGAGGGTTCAGGTAGAAACAGACAGAAACTGATAACTATTAAAAAGACTTACCAAAATTATCTAACAATGAATAAAGCAGGCAACTAATATGCAAAAATTAGCATGTGAATCAAGCAACTAGTCTTTAAACAGAAAGATAATTAAAATGAACAACGTTCCTCGTATACAAACCGACAACTTCAAATCAATAAAAAAAAGTGGCAAATTCATGAACACACAAATCAACTAAGAAAGATCATAAATGGTAAGTCAAAATTACCTCAAATATTACTGGGGTACATGAATACTCTGACTCTATCTCCCTACAAAGGAACCGAAAGATTCTTGTAAGATTAAAAGCCACCAATGTACATAAACTGATTAAATAACAACAATAGAACACACTTACCATAGATTTCGGTGGAAGGTTAGACTTGAACTTAGCACGAACGACACCACTATTACCATGAGGTCTAGTAACCTTTCCCCAAATGCAGCGATAGTGTGAACCATTCTTCTTCACCTTAGCCTTGTAAATATAAGCCATACGCTTGCCAGCATACCAAGCTACTTCCTCCTCGGTGTTAACTCCCTCAATCTGGAGCAATGAAGTGTTCGGATACTGGTTCGACTTTGACCTAACACCCACCACCACCAAAAAAAATCGTAACCACCAATCCAAAAGCATTAAAAAAAGAAAGAGAAAATAACCAGAAATTTAATATCCAGTTCTTCCCTTCAGTCCAACATTTCAAAAAACACAAGATAACCCTAATCCTTCATTTAGTTTACAAAAGTAACTATTTTGTCCCCCAAAGCAAAACCTAGAAATTCAATTCAATCACACCCTTTGTTCCCAAAACACTAATTTCAGTTCATAAAACGAATTTACTAGACTGTCATTTCCTAAATGAAAAGCACAGCTTAAGATCAATAAAATAAAATAAAAATTTAAACTAATAGAAAAAGATTTAGAAATTCTATTACCTTTTGTAACCCAAGATGGTTCCTCTTACATAGAGTCTGAAAACATGAAACGGTAAAAACTAATTAAAAATGATAATGGAAAAGAGTAAGTTAGATCTAAAAACTGTAATAGCATATGCTAAAATCGGAAATTGAAAAAAAAAAAATAGGGCTTTGAAGAAGAAATGTAGATATTAGAACGGACCTGACTCGCTCTCCTTGGCGTCCCTTCACCATTTTTTTCCCCGATTTGGAAGCTTAAGCTTATTACTTTCTATTCTGATAAAGGCGGCTGCAAGAGAGAGTCCTGAAACCCTAATTAGGGCCATGATTGGGGAATTTATATTAAGGTAGCCGAAAATTCACAGCCGATGAGTCCGATGCATAAGCATGTGGATTTGGGCCTTAGGGTCGTTGTTATTGTGCGGGCTTTTGTAGCATTTGAGAGATATGTTTTCGTTTTTAACCTTTGATGGAGCTAGGTGTGCATGGACCAAATCAGATCAACTCCGGGTAACATAAAATTTGTTCAAGCTTGATTACAGGACGCTTCTAAAACCCATTGTAATGTTTGAAAATATATTGAAGTAAAAAAAATAATAATATTTCGACTCATTTCACGCTAGACCTGTTGAGCTGAACAATAATTCCACTTGTAGAGAGATCTAGTTTGTACCTGACCATTATACAAATGGAGAAATGTTAATTTTGTTCCCACAAATAGGCTTTAAGCATTTTAACATTTCATAAAAAATTCAAACCACTCAGATTGGGTCCAAAAAATAGAAAAAGAAATGCCTTTAATTTGCACATTTGCCTAAAACTTTAGTAATTGAAAATAGATTTCATTTACCAATCTTTGCCCACAAAAAACTATGATGCATGCTTCAGCCTAACACAAAAATTTCAACCTTGGCCAACAATTACGTGGTCTGCTAGTAAAATGCTAAATTCTTAGTTCCAGTGATCAAGAATCAAACACTCACAAACTCACTTATCAAAAAAAGAATAAAAAATCAACCTTGTTGATAAAGTTTTTTGCCTATATTAGTCTTAGATACTTTGTAGTTCTTTTGCCCCATAAACTCTACAAGGAAAAGAATGGGACCTTCCTCTTGGGAAAGCCGGAAAAAAAAAAAAAAGATCAGTGCATTAAAATGGTAACTACAACACTGTTTTAGTTGTACCAGTCAAGAAACAAGATTGAAAAGGTGAGTACAAAGAGAAAAAGCAATAGAAAGGTCCTGCTGCTGCTGTTCCGTTGGATAGCTTGAGAGAGCTCTTTATTACCGAGCTCTACATTTTTTGTCGCTTCAACCGCCTGCAGGAAGACGTAAAAATGACAGCGTCAAGTTTGCATGAGAGGAGGAAAAATTGAAACCAAATGCTTAGAGCTGGAAAAAAATAAAGTGAAACACAATCTCATGTCTAAATGCCTGATTCAATTACTGTAATGAACTATCTGAGCCTAGTTGCTTAGCTGTCTGCAAATAAGACCTACTAATTTAAGGAAACAAAAGCTATAGGCCTACAAACAAAAAAATGTTGTTCATCTTGGACAAAAGTGTATCCACTTCCTTTACTTCTCGATAAAATTAGCACTGTAAACTCGAATTACCATCCAGAATAGGAAATTCAGCTTACAATATCAACTTATTCTGATCAGTTTCATGAATAAGCTTGATGGTATCAGTTGATTAAGTTTTAACGAATTAATAAAGAAAAAAGGAAAATAGGATGTTAATGTGGTGCAAAAACATTAGCTAAATATATAGACGGAGCAAAAAGAAAGTGAATGTGGAAGGGAATATTTTTGCACCTGATCATAAAGATGTTCTATCTGTTGAGCTTGTTGCAGAACATGTGTGGACATGAGGTGATTCAGTGCAGACATCTCCACCATTTTAGTTTCAGTTTCTTGAACGGCATCTAGAAGACTAGTCAACTCAACCTATACAATAATCAGACTAGTAAGCATCTTTGGTTTATTAGGATTTCAGAAATGAATTAGATCATTTAAGGAAGGCAATGATAGAAACAGCCATACGAAATCTATCATTAAAAGTATCCTGATTACCTGAAGGGCACGGGTTTCATCGTCCAGTAATTCCTGTTGGACTCTAAGAGATTCGGGTTGAAGCTCATTGGTCTCACTGAGCTCCAAATTGACTGGTTTAGAGGTATCTAGAGAATTTGAATCAACAACCCGCTTAAGTTTTCTTCTTGGTGTGGCTCTATTGATAGCATCTTGGAAACGAATGGCTCTCAGCTGATCAAACTGTGCCGTAACTGAATGAAGTTTCTCACTTAAAATTAGCACCTGAATGTTAAGGAAGGAGCATAATGTTCAGTCATCAAGCTATCAACACCTCTAACTTTTTTTAGAGAGGAAGAAAACAGTACGGTGCAGGAATAAATAGTTATTAAGTGAAGAAATGCCAATGGCATAAAGTATTATTACAAAAGAAGATCGTGTAAAAAGATGAAAAGAAAAAGATAAAGACTCTTGAATCAGGATCATTTAGCTATGGAAAACTAGCATATAGGATTAGTCTTGTTGCCAAATTGAAGGGACAGAATATAGGTGCTATCGCATATCAGAAAGGAGAAAAATTAGAACTATTTACCACGGGAAGCCATCAAGATTAATAGTGCTAATCAATCAACATAGCGTAGACATCTCTAGAAAATAAAATGAGTCTTACAACCAATTCATTTCCATAAATGGGAAGAAGGATTTTAACCTTACCACTCCATGTTTGTGTGCTATGGTATCAGCATTCGAGGTATCCCTGATTCCAAGCCAGCCCTTTGACCTCGCCTCTTCATCATTTATGCTATTTTTGAGAATATCAATTTGATCTTTGCAAGCTTTAATAAAAGCAGTAACCTGCATCAATTCTGACTTAGTAACATAGGATGTAAATAAACTAATACTCACAATCATGACATTCCTTCAATTGAAATTTAAAAAAAAAAAAAAAAAATTTCTGGTGAATCAAAAGCAACCAAGTGAATTTAATCAAAAACTACTATAAACTCAAAAATCTAATAACTTCCCTTTGGCTTGGGAAGCCAAAAGCAAATGTTGCAAACATTCCCAATATCAAAATTCAAACTTTTCCATTCGGTACAAATCAATAAAGAACATAACAACATCGAAGTACAAAATCAGCTACGAAATCTTAACCCTTTATATTCATATTCAAAGAAACAACTTTTACCACATCAAATGCATTACTACCATTTAGTTTGATCGGTCAAAGTTAAAAAAAAAAACCTTTGAATCTGCTTAGCATTAAAGTACAAATTTATCATTCAACCACAATGTCAAACTCGGAATAATAATCAAAATAGATCACATGCGCATTTATTTATCTTTAGACAGTTCATTCGATCAGAAAAACACGAAAATAGACAAATTCCAAAATTTTACTAATCAAATTAAAGAACAATTGACAATTTTGCTCCGTAAAGAACACTATAATATCTGAAACTAAAACATGTAACATTACCTCATGTTCAATGCTGTCCCTTTCTTGCTCTGTTGTCCGGTGACGGTCCACGTAATCTTTCCGATGCTTCGACATGAACTGATCCAAAGCTTCAATACTCTCCAACTAATTAAAAAAAAAAACAACATAAAAATTCAAAATATCTCCTTTAAGAAAATGGAAAATTTTTACAATTTACCGTTTTCAGTGCAGATTTAGTAAAGGGCGTCATTTGCCGAGGTTTATGGATTATGAAAGACGCCATAATCGCTGCCAATTTAGACTGTAAACAAGGGGAAAAAATCAGAATCTAACAACATTTGAAATTAAAGAGAAATTGCAAAATAAAACAAAATATTTAGAAGATTTAAATCATTAAAAATCAGGAAAAAAAAAAAAAGGGCGGGGGGAATTTTCACCTCGTTGAAACCAGCTGCAATTGCAGAATGCCGTACAGCATCTTTGAAATCTTCAGTTCGATCTCTGAATCTCGACATGTTTGTAACTTTCAACTGCTCCTTCAAAATTTCGTTGAGCTTTAGGTTTTTCTTTTTCCAAAAAACAAAGAAAAAAAAGCCTATTTAAATATTTTTATTGAATTGGATTGAAATCTAGAACTCAAGAGAAGATTTAAAGCCGAAAGGAAGAAAACGAAAATCTAGACTGAAATAAGAAAAGCGAAAAGGTAGGGGAAAAGACTATATGAGATGAAAATAAGTGAAAATAGGGGTATATTTGTTATTTCAGATGAAATATAAACCGCGCAGGTGGAAGTTCTGCGTGCCGAGTCGAATTATAATAGAAAAATTTTAAAATTAAAGTTTAAGATTCAAATTTAACTGTAAAATATTAAAAATTTAATTTAAAATTAATATTTTTATTTTTATAATTAAATTTAAATAAAAATATATTATTTAATTAATAAATAGTGATTTATATCTAAATAAAAAATAAATAAATATGACCCGAGTTGAGTAAACCCTCAAATAGTCTAGCGGTGATTATAGAATCTTTTTATCATTTTTTTTGTTATTGGACTTTTACTTTGGTGAAAAATTGGTCTAAAAATTTGTGGATAGTATTTGCTTTTGGTACTATAAATATAAATATAATATAAATTATTAAATATATTATAATATAAAATAAAAATTAGATTAGGGCACATAGATAAAAAAAATCAAATTTAAACAATTAAAAATTTTAAAAAAATAACTATTTTTTAAAATAAAAAGCAGGCAAATATGATTTCCACTCTTTTTAAATAAATTTAAAGATATAACTCTATAAATATATATTTTTTATTTTTTATTTTTTATCAATTTTTTAACTGAATTAATATTATTTTATTTGTAATATCAACTTAATTAAAGGTTTTAAAAATATATATAAATACAATATGTATCTTAAATTAGTATTTAATATTTAAAACAAATAGTATCAGGTTTATTCATTTGTTTTTGTATTTATTTAATATGACGGTACTGGAGTGAACATCATTTGCAGAGGTTCTACTCATCCATGCATCTGTTCTTTCGTGTTAATCCAAAAGGCAGTTGTTAAGGGTTAAAATTAAATTCTTATAATATATGATTATGGTAAAATCCGAACCATGGGCTCATATCCAAACCAAAAGCTGAAAAAAAAAAAATTCTAGCTCAACATGTAGTTTAATCAGAGGTTGCAAAGCTAAAAGAATTCACACATCGAGATTACTCTAAAAACTCGAAATTTAATCTAATTGATTCAAATTTTGACATCTACTACCATTTTTTATATCCGGGGAGTGTGGCCTCTTTAATACTCATAAATATAAATATATATATATATTTATATTATATAAAGAGATATTATTCTTGGCAGATATCATAGATCAGCAAATACATGATACTCTTTGGAATCAACAGCTATGAGCCTTACAGCAGCAACCGTTGCTGCAATAGACATGAGACCAAAGAAAGCAACATTGAGCCAATGCCAGGACCGTTGTAAGTCACTCAGTTTGCTCTTCTTTGCCACAAGGTACATGTGGTTCGCGAGGATAAATGTTAGAGGGAACGTGCTCAATGCCCCCGTAAGGCTCTCAAAATCTCCGAGGAACGGTAGGAGAGCTGACACCAGCGTGCTTATAACAAGGTAGCCACCTCTTGCTATGATTCTGAAGATTAAGTTTTTCAATCTCAAGGCACTTCCTCTAATTTCGTACTTCGTGTCCAAATACTCATAAGTTGGACTTGCGAATATCTGCATCAGCGAGGAACATAATGAGGTTCGTTCATGGAGGCGTTGCAGAAAATGTTGATATTATTGAAAAGAAGGGATTACAAACAAAGTGTACTTACGTGCAATGCTATGACAGATTGCAGGAATGCAGAAATGTTGGCAGCTGCCTTAACCCAAACTGGGCCGCTTACGCTGTTGAGCAAATATGTTGATGTTGAAGCTCCATACGCCCAGTAGCCAATAAATGTAACAGCATACATTGGTACAACTCCGACAGTGAACTGAAAGTACAAGGCTTTCAGCATGTTCTTCACTGCAGGCTGCCTCACTGTTGCCTGTTATGAGAACAATGTTCCCGAAGCAGCGACAAAATTAGATACAGAAATATAGTAAGTCAAAACAACGAAGGCAATAAGATAAGCGCAGAAAAGGAAAGAGTTCAATATGGCGGCGAATTCAACCTATGTTTAGAAGGCAGAAAGCAGGATAGCAAACAAACTTCAACGAGTGGAAAAGCAATTTAGAGAAATTCCACGCGAATTCTCTTCAACGAGTAAGAGTTTCAAAATATATACTCAAGATTGAAAGACAACAAGGCGGATCAGTATACGCATGGCTTAGCTGATGGACTTCCAGGACAGTCAATTTAAACAAGTCTTGAAGCAAATATAAAAAGCCATCATTTTTGAAGTGCAAATAGATTAAAGAAGATGATTTTGCCGGTGAAACTAATACATAACGGTTAGGAAGAAGTTTCAAGGATCCATGACTGCATTCAAAGGCGGAACTTTTAATCATTAAAATAATGGCCCACCTGTATTTCTGGAAGCATTCCAGTATTGAATGCAAACACAAGATTCGCGGATGCCCCTATGGTTGTAAAAATTCTGCTGGTTGATGTCCCAGGTATGCTATAATCTCGGGGTGATGCATTGATTCCTATAACAGTATGAGAATCATTATTACCAAATGAACGCAGCAAAAACCATAAATTTGCATCAGCAATATCAGAAAAACAAAAACGAGTACATCAGGGTTCCAAAATCAAACTCAACTGGTTAACATGAGCCACATAAACAAATAGGTTATTCTTGACTAGGGTACTCCACCCTACATCAATGCCTACCCATTAATCAAGACAATATTCCAAACCCAGCTAGTGCAACATTTAAAATGTGGTTCCTGATAACCAAAATGGGCCAAAAGGGTCAAATTGCTTTTAGCCTCTCGAAAAGCCCTCGTTTTTAATGAATCGCATAAAGCTGCTCACCTAACAAGGTTCAGAGGCCGGAAACGGAACCAAACATCATATCAGCTCAATGGAGGCTTCAATTTGTACTAGTGTATTTTCACACAAGAGAACCAAACCATCAAGAGGCTCGAATGTTTTCCTTACTTTGTAAGGAAGTCTGCTCATTCACTACGGGTCATCTGTTAAGGCTGATTCTTTACAAGAAGAGATTGATGGAGTTAAATGAGAAGTCAAGGAAAATTATAATTTTTAAGTAACTGATTTAGTAAGGATTCTATCGCTGTACTTTCATGTAAATGTTCAATCACCAGTTCAGAGTATTAGAAGAAACTTTCAATGTCACACACAACACACACGCACACATGCACGAAACAGCATAAATATCAGATGTTAGAAAATACCATCTCTAGCCGCCAGCACGCACGCTACAATGATATAAATCAGGCTGAGAACCGTCGAACATCCTAACCATACTCCTAGAGATGACAGATGGGGCGTTGCTATGGCAAACAAAATACAGACAAATCCAGCAATCATAATAAAGTGTGGAAGCTCCAAGGTGAAGGTAAGGTCATCCTTGAAAAGGACATAACAAGCCTGCATCGCATTTGCATACTTGCATGTTAAAGATTTCCGAAGAAACTTCAAGCAATTTTAAGTTTTTAACTGATGTCATTCTGGTCTGACCTTTAAAGCAGAACCCCCCAAAATGAGATATCCGATGTTAATCATGAACAGATTGATATATTGCAAAGCCCATGTAATCGAATAAGCTTTCCTACCTGTCAACAGGAAAAAAAAAAAAAAAAACTGCTAATCAAACAACCAATGAAATAAACAAGTACAAAATTAAGATTCACACTACATGAGATTCTACAATTTTCATTTTAATCATGCAGATACCGTATATTTGTGCAGCAAGATCTCGGTATCGGATATGCCTCTTTCCCCCGAATTCATGGAGCTTGGCAACAAGCATATTTGCATATAACGATACCGCGGTGGCTAAAAGTAAACCAACTACACCTCCTATCCAGCCAAGAGGGACCATTATGGTTCCAGAATATCCCAAGACAAATACACTGTTTATACCAGTTGTCAACACAAAACCTGCCTGGAACCATGAATCTGAAAACTCACCAAAAGGGTCAAATTAGTTCAAAAGGAAAAATGGAGCATCATCAAATCAAAACTCACTCAAGATTTAAGTACTGTAGAGAATTGGTTCCAATTAATTTCACTATTATGGAACATGGGTTTCAATGAAAAAAAAAAAAGGAAATTCAAGAAGCCAATGAAGAACTACTCATCTTCAAAGTCCACCAAATATATAATCTGAAGTATATAGTTTAGAAGTGACGATTAGGGAATATCCTAAGATTACTTTAAACTCAGAACTCTTTTTTACTTTATTATTATTATTATTATTATTATTATTATAACAAAAAAAGAGCCCAAAGCAGAAAAAAGAAGATTAAAAAAGATTATAATGACTATAAAAATGCCACAGACAAAGAAAGGATAAAATTTTGCAGCATCAAATACAAAATAAAAAGAGAAAGAAGGTACATCGCTATCACAATTCACGATCCCAAAAAGATGACATTTTGTGGCATCAAAACATCAAAGAAAATAATAGAAGACTAAAAAGGAACTACTTTTCACTATGCAGATCATAAGAAAGACAAAATCAGAGGATTCAAAACAAATAATCTTTCTGAATAGAAGTATTGCAAGATCAAAATATCAAATTAAACCAAAAAAAAGAGAAAAAAAAAAACAACCCAGAATTAGAAAAGGAATGATCTTTCACAATAAAAATGGCTGAAAAAAAAATTACCAGTGCTGATTTGATGGGCGGTTTCAGGGCCCTCAAGACGTAACTTATCATCCTCGACATCATCACCGTTATCTTCTACCATGTTTGGCTCTCTCTTTGCTTCTCCTCCCAAAAGCCAAGCAGCTCCCCGTTCTTGATTTTCTTCTTCTTCAATTATGTTTACAAAAGCCAGGGTTTTTTATTGGGATTTTAGCTTTCTTTCCTGAATTAAATGCCGGAATTTTATCACAGACAATAAAGAATCTTGTTTTCCGATTACCAACAAAAAAAAATCTGGGTTTTTTGGGTTTTTTTTTTTTTTCAAAGAATTAAATCGACGCTCCGCGTTTAGTGCATATAAGAAATACTCTGCACCTACTCCTGTTTCCCTTTCTGACGCACACATTTTCCCTATATATAGACAAAGGGGGCAGCTGAATTTTCCTGGAAAAGAAAATCTAAAACAAAATAACAAAATATCTGCTAATGGTGTTTTTACAGTTTTACCGTTTCAATTAGAGGTAGTAAAATGAATTCGAACTTAAAAATTTGTCCGAAAAAATTTGAGTCTGAATCAGAACTAAATCTGATTTGACTAAAAAGTCAACAGTCCGAATTCGAAAAAACCTGAATCAGAATGGCTCGAACCCGAAATAGCCCGAACCCGAAATGATCCGAGCCCGAAAGAACCCGAACCCGAAACGATCCGAATCCGAAATGACCCGAACCTGAAAAAATCCGAACCCAAGCCCGACCTGAACTCAAACTCGAATTTAATACTAAAAATAAATATGAAGAAATTATAATTAAATAATTTTTTATAAATCAAAAACTTTAATAA
>JBBYHM010000020.1:6005558-6017294 GCA_038381775.1 Adansonia rubrostipa | reverse complement strand
GTATTTGGAGGGTCTTGGAAGATCATATCTCCATACTCATGTCCAGATATGTGTTGGACTTGGGTGTCGGCGACGGGTATTTCAAAAAAAATGAAGAGTCGGAGCAATATATAGGAACGAAGTACAAGACTAAAAGATCACAGATTGTGTCAACTATACTCCACAGCAACAATCAAGATTGCAATGACACAGAAGCAACAAAAAAGCTACAACGGCAAAAATATTCATAGAGCTGAATTATGTAATACATTTAACGTTGGGGTTTCATAACACGAATAGTCACAAAGGCTTGGAGTTGAAGCAACACGAATATATCAATCATTAAAGAAGTTACAGTTATAAAATTGGCAGACAGGGTCACAGAGCTAGAACCAGACATAAAACTAGAACTTCCACAAAGAGACGCAAATATTAACTTGTCTAAAAAGTAGCTAATGTTTCAGCAGAAATTTACATAATTAAACTGAACAAGGATTTCTCTTATGCGAACAGAAAATTTTGAATTAACCAAAAGCAAGCGGCAAACTCAAGATTCAAGAACCAGAAAACAAATAAGATCATAAATTGGGAAGTTAAGATTACCTCATATATTGGTTGGGTATATGAAGACTCTGACTCTATCTCCCTGCAAAGGAACCAAAAGATAAATTTATGATCAAAGCCACAATGTAAAGGATCCATTAAATAGTGACAATATAACACACTTAACATAGATTTGGGAGCACGGTTAGACTTCAACTTAGCACGAACAATGCCACTGTTACCATGAGGTCAAGTAACCTTTCCCCAAATGCAGCCATAATGTGAGCCATTCTTCTTCACCTTAGCCTTTGTAAATATAAGCCATATGCTTGCCGGCAAACCAAGCTACTTCCTTCTTGGTGTTAACTCCCTCAATCTGGATCAGTGAAGTGTTTGGATACTGGTTAAATTTTGACCTAAAATGCACACCAGATGAATCATGAGCACAAATCCAAAACATAAAAAAAAAAAAAAAAAGGAAAAACCTATGTTACTTAGACTCGGGTGTGAGTTTCGGATACAAGTATGTATCTAACATAAGTATATTCAATTTTTTCCATGTATTTCAAGAGCGCTAGGAGGGTCATACCGGAAATGCGTCGAACACAGGTGTCAAATACAGATACTTCAAGAAAAATGAAGAGTCAAAGCAATATAGGAAAAACCAACTCCAAAATCAAAATCCAATTCTTCCACTCAGTTTTAAAATTTCAAAAGAAACACAAGATAACCCTAAACCCTCATTTTAGTTTGCAAAAGCAACCACTTTCAGTCCCCTAGAGACTAAATTAAACCTAGAAATTTAATCATACCCTTTTTTCCACAAACACTTTCAGTCCCCTAAAGACTAAATTAAACCTTGAAATTCAATCATACCCTTTCTTCCCCAAACAGTAATTTCAGTTCACAAAAGTTTACTAGCATGACCCTATAGCCATCAAAAAACCTAACTTCAGCAAATAAAAACAACTTAATTCTTGTTTCCTTTACTCATTTTCCTAGCAAACAAACAAAAATCAAAACTTCAACTTTCTTTTCTTAACACATTGAATCAGCTAAATTTACTCATACATTTAACTAAATATTCAGTTTCCTTCAATTTTTTTCTCTAATTCCCCATAAAAAAACACAGCTTAAAATAAAAAATAAATAAATAGAAGTAATAAAAAGGTTAAATTTTTATTACCTCTTGTATCCCAAGATGGTTCCTCTTACATAGAGTCTGCAAATAGAGGCAAAAAAATTTTTCGAAAGGAAGAGCAAGTTAAACCTAAAAACTACTTTCTATAATTTTAAAATGGAAATTGAAAAAAGTTAGGCTATTGAAAGAGGAGACGAAGTGATCGAAAGGTACCTGACTCGCTCTCCTTGGCATCCTTTCACCATTTTTTTCTCCAATTTAGAAGCTGAAGCTTATTCCTTTCGCTTCTGATAAAGACGGCTGCAATAGAGAGACCTAAAACCCTAATTAGGGTTAGCATTTGGGGAAAAGATACATAGAATTGGCTGGAGTTTACAGACGGTAAATCCGATGTGTAAGCGCCTGGGATCTTTTCTTCTTTGATTTTCAAATTTTTATTTATAATTAGATAATGTGCATTTTAAATTTTTAAGTAATTATGTTAATTTATTAATTTTTATTAACCAGATGCATTAAATTGTGTCAGAGCTAATATTAAATTTAATTAATTTATATAATTATTTTAATAATTTTACCTAATAAAAATAAAAAAATAATATGAAATATAACATAATATAAAAAAATAAATATAATTAAAACATACAAATATATCAAAATATATAATATAAATTATTCATAAATTAAAATTTATATAATTATTTAAAAATTACGTAATATAAAAAATAATATAAATATAGTATTTAAAACAATTGACGAGAATTCCTTTAGGTAAAAAATATTTTAAGCACTTAACCATTACCAATTAACCGGTTTAAAACAATTGAGTTACTTAAATGTATTTTTTTTAATTTAAATTATTTTAACTCAAATCAAATTACTATTTAATAATAATAATATTTAAATTTAATTATAAAAATATTAATATAAAAATATATTTTTACTATTTTTTAAATAATGATTTGATTTTTAAGTTAGAAAAAATTTCGTACTGTGACGGCATGAACACCTCTATTTAGGCATATAATTTTGGGCCTAGTTTGCGCCCTAAAAGAATACAGTTGAACCCGAACCGGCCCATTTGCAAACCCGAACTTATTTATTTATTTTTTGCCATTTTTTTAAAAATATCAAATCTTTTCATTAGCAGTTGCAAAATAGAAAGAGCGAACTCTCTCAATCTGCAAATCTTCGCCTCTTTTGCTGGTAAAGCTTAACCATTGCTCATATTTCTTTAATTTACTCTTTCCCTTTAATCATTGTGATTCTTTCGCCTTTTTGTTGTCTAATGTTTGAAGATTGGTTTTTATTTTTTTTCTCTTTTCTGAGTCATGCATGATACTATGATATTTCTTTTTCAAAAATTTCATAGATTATGAATTGTTTTACCTTGCTTATTCTTATATATATACCTAAAAACCCATGGCTTAAAATGGTTTTTTTTATGAATTTTGAATACAAATTGGAATTTCTTTGATCTGCTTTTTACCCAGATTGTATAACTAATATGGGGTTTTATTAAATCCTCTTATTGTTATTGTAGAAATGAAATCAAAAGACCCTAAATTATATTAATGTTCTGTTTGCATTCATAATTAGTTGCAACTGAAAAATGATGTAAGGGGTTTTTGCTTATACTGCTTTGAATGTGTTTAAAGAATCCTTTCTGTTATTTCTTGTTTTGTTCGGCGGATTCATGATTAGCAGATTTTGCTTGGTCTTCTTAGATTGACCTCTTTGTAGAATGTTTCAAAGTTGACTTGTTCGAAGATTGATAGAAATTCCCTTTGTTATGCAGAAAATGGGCTTGTGGACGATATTGGAAGGGTTTTTGCTTCTTGCAAATGCTTTGGCAATATTAAATGAGGATCGTTTTCTTGCTCCCAGAGGATGGAGTTTCTCGGAATTCTCTGCAGGGCGGACAAAGTCATTTAAAGGGCAGCTTATCGGTCTCATTTATGCTACGCAATATATGAGAGTTCCTCTCATACTACTGAATGCAATCTGCATTGTTGTAAAGTTTGTTTCCGGTTGATACCATTCTAGGTGAGATGTTTATGTCTGTTACTAATGATTCGTCAAGTTTTCTTTTAGCTTCTCGACCCCAGCGGCCAGCCCCCTCGTTTTTTCTGCATCCAATTTCAATGACATGTGTATTAATGTTGGGGGTAGGCAATTAGGCATTCCTTCTTAGTGGATTTTGCTTTCTGATTTCCGCAAATCGTTATGGTTTGAAATAGTTTTATACTTAGGTGAGAATGAAGCAGAAGCACACTGATCATAGTTATTTATGGATCGGAGACAATCCTAATTTGTTTACTATTAAGGTAAAAAAGACAGATTAAATACTTAGAGATTACCATTGTTGAAATATACACCGGACACTTGGAAGTAATCGGACAATGCTTTCAAATGCTTCTCTAAGAATGCCATTTCCTTCCACAAAACTCTAACGTTAAGAGTTAGCAAATTGTCTATAATGTATGATACACTTAATTCAAACCAGGGATCCAAAAGAAAAGAACAAAAATCATAGGATGCAAGTAAAATGAATACAAACTTTAGGGGGTAGATGAGAAAGAAAAAGGAACAATCATACTCAAACACTTAAATTATTTCATCCATTGTCGGTAGAATTTTTAGACTTCACAAGCAATTTTAACAAAGTGACACTTATGTTTAAATATAATAAAAAATTAATTACAAATAAAAGTGAAACACATGGCAAACTTTTAATTCACATGTGGAGTTAAAAAATTTTCGCCGCCAGTGTATCAAATACTAATATCTCTAAAATTGCTAACTCTATCTAGTAGAAATGTTATTCTGGATAGATGAGTTTGGCCTTCTAGATATCACCTACGTTATAAGTAATTTGCGGTACATATTCAGATATAGGTACGAGGGTATAATCCTCCAAATATATGAAAAAAATTCAAAAAAAATTAAGCATACTCATGTATGATAGATACTCGTACTCGATACTCACCACCGAGTCCTGGTAACATAGGAAATCATAGATCAGCAAATACATGGTATTCTTTGGAATCCACTGCTATGAGCCTTAAAGATGCAACTGTTGCTGCAACAGACATGAGACCGAAGACAGCAACGTTGAACCAATGCCAAAGCTTTTGTAAGGAACTCAGTTTGTTCCCTTTGGCCACAAGATACATGTGGTTTGCAAGGATGAATGTTAAAGGAAACGTGCTCAATGCCCCCGTAAGGCTCTCAAAATCTCCGAGGAACGGCAGAAGAGCCGACACCAGTGTACTGATAGTAAGGTAGCCCCCTCTTGCTGCAATTCTAAACGATAAGTTCTTAGCTTTCAAGGCACTTCCTCGGATACCAAACTTCGTGTCCAAGTACTCGTACATTGGACTCGCGAATATCTACAGCACCGGACGAAGGCATCAGGTTCCCGCGATGGTTAATCATATTTATTGAAAAGCAGGAAGTTAGAAACAAATATATACTTACATGCAAGGCAATGACAGATTGCAGGAAGGCAGAAATGTTAGCAGCCGCCTTCACCCAAACTGGACCGCTTACATTATTAAGCAAATATGTCGATGTTTTAGCCCCATAAGCCCAGTAGCCGATAAAGGTAACAGCATACATTGGTACAACTCCCACGGTGAACTGAAAATACAAACCTTTCAGCATGTTCTTCACAGCAGGCTGCCTCACCGTTGCCTGGTACGAGATCGATATTTCAGAATCAGAGACCAAAAAAAGGGGAAAAAAAGAGGAGGAAAGAAAGCAAACATGGCCACAAATTCAGCCTATGTCTCAGAGTTGCAGAAACCGGAATAGCAAAAAATGTCCAACACATATCATCCGGACCAAAATACAACAGGATGGATCAGTATATCTGAGCTGACTGATTTCAGAAGGGCAACTAAATATCGAACAATTCCTGTGAAACAAATATTTAGTGCCATAAATAGAACTGATGTATTCACTTCTTCCCATCATTTGTACAATCTAAAGTAGGTGCAAAGATCTAAACATTTTTCTGAAGTGCAAATAGATTAAGAAGGCTTTCCTGTAAAACTACTTCACACTGGTAAGGAAGAAGTTTCAAGGTTCTATATGACCGAGCATCAGAAGGATTAACTCATAATCATTAAAATAGTCCAGCCTACCTGTATTTCTGGTAGCATTCCAGTATTGAATGCAAACACAAGATTTGCAGACGCTCCTATGGTTGTAAAAATTCTGCTAGTTGATCTCCCTGGTATGCTATAATCTCTGGATGGTGCATTGATTCCTAATAACAGCATGAAAATCATTATTTTCATAAAAATTCAGCAAAAACTAAAAGTTTAGCATCAGCAAAATATTGAAACAACAAAAAAATTAAGTCAGGATTCCAAATCAAACTCGATTGAGACAGAATGATATTAACATGAGCCACACTTGTAAGTATAGGTTATCCTTGACTCGAGTTTTATAACCTACTAAAAGCAAATTAATTATGCAAGGCTAGAGTTAACATGTAAGGTAAGGTAAAGCCGTTCGAATATTAGTTATCTTTCTTTTATTTCTGAAAGCAGTGCCAACTTACTTGCTAGGCAATATCTATATACATGTGAAGCTCAAAAAATTCTGAAGGTTCAAACTTCGAAGTTCTTGAATATTTTCTTTACTTTGTTAGAAGATTGCTCGTCGACTAGGGGTCAGTGTATATTAAGGCTCATCTTTTACAGAAAAATGCAGAAAAACTGACTTAGCAAGGCTTCTACCTGAATTTTTCATCTACAACCCAATCACCAGTTTCAGATTATTAAAAGGAACTTTCCTATGTGATAAAGAAAAACCAAACAGCACAAATATCAATATCAGAACTTACCGTCTTTAGATGCAAGCACGCATGCCACAATGATATATATCAGGCTGACAACCGTCGAACATCCTAACCATACTCTTAGAGATGACAGATGTGGCGTCACTATGGCGAAAAAAGTACAAACAAATCCAGCAATGGCAATAAAGTACGGAAGCTTCATGGTGTTGTCATCCTTGAAAAGCACATAACAAGCCTGCAATTGCAATATATTCGCATGTTAAATGATTTTGGTGGAAACTTCGAGCAATTTTAACTATGATATCTATATGAACCTTCACATATCACCAAACCAAGTTCTTATTGGAGCGGATAAGCACAGAAAAGGTTGGAAATGTCGGAATAGCAGACTATTGAATCCTCTTTCGAATAATTGCAACCTTTAAAATTTAGATTTGACAAGGAAAATAAGTGTTTACCACATATTAAAGATTTTGGGAGAAACTTGAAGCAATTTTAACAATGATATCTAGATGAACCTTCATATAAATCACCAATCCGAGTTCTTACTGATGGATCGGATAAGCATCGAAAAGGTAGGAAATGTCGGAACAGCACATTTGACGAGGAAAATAAGTGTATTTAGGCAATCTGGTGTTACCTTTAAAGAAGAACCACCCAAAATGAGATATCCAATGTTAATCATGAACAGATTGACATATTGCAATGCCCATGTAATAGAATAAGCTCTTCTACCTGTGCTAATCAAAGCATAAATGAGATTAAATAATTACAACATTAAGAACCATGCTAAAATGAGATTCTAGAATTTGCCTTTAACTTAAAGGCTTGAAGCTCGAACCGTATATTTGAGCTGCAAGATCTCTGTATCTGATATGCCTCTTTCCCCCAAATTCGTGGAGCTTGGCAACGAGCATGTTGGCATATAATGACAGCACGGTGGCTAGAATTAAACCGACTACACCTCCTACCCAGCCAATAGGGACCATGATTGTCCCAGAAAATCCCAACACAAATACACTGTTGATACCAGTGGTCAAGACAAAACCTGCCTGGAACCATGAATCTGCAATAAACTCACAAAAATCAAGGTCATATGAGCTTCAAAAGGAAAATGGAATCAAAAGATCAAGTATTTATAGAGAATTTATTCCTATTTATTTCACTATTTTGGAATATTCCCATTAGGACAAATCAAAATCAGAGAACTATGAACTTAAATTTTCTTAGCCTCATCTTACAGAAAAAAGGAAAAATTCAAGAAAGCCACTGAAGAACTTAATCCCAACAAATTAGGTAATACAAAAAGATGCAGTTTAAAAGAACTTTGTTTAACCATAATATAGCCCCAAACAGAAAAAGGAAGAAAAAAGAAAAAGAAAATTTATTATTACTGTGAAAATGCCACAAAGAAAAAAGACAAAATTTTGTAGCACCAAATACAATATAAGGAGTAAATTTTATAACTTTGAATATGACGCGAATATATAAATTATCGAGTTTAACTATACTAGAAAGAAGAAAAAAATGTTGAACCAGTGCCAAAGTACGCAGTCGAAGACCCTAAAATAAAAACCATTATCAAGAGGAAAATCCCACAAAGATAAGACTTTTATGGCATCAAAATATCAAATAACCACAGGTAGATTGAAAAAAAAAAAAAAAAAAAGAAAGAAACAACTTGTCACTATGCAGACAATATAGAAAAACCAAAATCCCAGATTTCAGACTAAACAATCTTTCGTAACAAAGTATTGCAGTTGCAGTTGCAGCATAAAAAAATGGAGACAAGAAGAAAAACCCAGAATTAGAAAAAGGAAAAAAGAGCAATCTTTTACATAGAAAATGGCTAATCTATATATATGTACCAGTGCTAATTTGATGGGCAGTTTCAGGAACCTCAACAGTTAACTTATAATCTTCAGCCTCATTCCTGCTGTCATTTACCATGTTTGGCTCTTTTCAAAGGCAATCTCTTTCAAGTTCTAGATCTTCTTCTTCTTCTTCTTCTTCTTCTTCTTCTTCTTCTTCTTCAAAATGTATTTTGTAAATGCCAGGGTCTTTTGAATTTATCACAGCTTAACGCTAATAAGTAACCTTATTTTGCAATTATTTAAAATATGGGTTTTTTTTGTCCCCCCAAAGAATCGATGCTCATTTAGAATTTAGTGCGCGTCATATCTAAGCAACGTCTTGGACTGTTCTTCTTCCTTGTAAGCCCACATTTGGATATGCATCATCTATGTATAAAAAATAGCGGCAGCTCCATGTTCTTGGAACTTCTTTATAAAAAAAAAAAGAAAAAGTAATTATTTTTCATTTTTTTCAATCATTGGTTGCAATACCTTCTATCTTCTGAGATCAAAACTATCCTAAAAGTCATGAACTTTATTTTCCACTGTTTTGTGGATCTTTGATATCAGATTTTGATTAAAATTGAATGCTGTTGATGATCTAACGGTGAAAAAAAAGATTTTGGATTTTATAAGTTGACAAGTAGAGAATCAAAACCACAATCACAAAGTAAGAATTGTTAAGGAAGATCATTCTTTTTTTTTTTTCTTTTTTTGACGACAACATTGTCAACCGTCCTTTTAACAAAGTCATTTTAAACTTTTTTTTGTTCGTATTATGTTTTAATTTGATGAAGATAGGAGAAAGATTATAAATAAAGATATTTTGTTATCTAAATATTTTATCCTTTTTCAAATTCGATCGAATATGAATTAGTTTGAAAACTTATTTTATTACTCGAAATAAATTAAAAATTAAAAAATTTATTTTTATATTAATATTTATAATTAAATTTAAATAAAAATATATTTTAATTTAAATAATAACTCGAGTCCTGTTAAGCTCACTCAAATTACAAATATTTTTATTCAAAAATTTATTGAACTGGATCGAGGTCTAATTCCAAATATTTGGAGGTTCAACTTAAATCATTCTTCAAATAATTATGATTAGAGAAACATTAATAAATATTTAATCATAAAAGTTTTTTTACTTATTTTTCTTATTTTAAAATATTCCATTTTATCATTTTTTTATCATTTTATTTTAAAATATAGTAATTATTTTGTTACCTTTTTTCTTAGAAGAAGAATTGTCTGGTGTGTAAATTGTACATCCGAGTTATCGTGATCGGGTAAGGTTGTAATTCAATTTTTTTAAAAAAAAATTATTTAGATTCAGTCTGGTTTGTAGGTTAAGTTTAACATTAAATGAAGGGAATAATTAATAAAAAAATATATTTGATTTAATGGTATAGATTTTAAAATAAAATTGAAAGGTCATTTTATTTTATTTTAATTGGATGTCAAATCAATTAAATCTCGAGTTCCCAATTCAATTGGCGAATTCAATAATTTTACTTTTTGATATTTAAATATCAAGTTTAATGTTAAATAAATTTAGCTATATTTAATAATTAATGAAAAATGTATTTGGTTTAATAGTACAGTATTTAATATAAAACTAAGAGATTAAAAATTTAAATTTCATTAATTACAAATCAAATTTTAAAAAATAAAAAAAATACAAGTAAAATCGATTTTTACCAATTAAATCTTTTTTTTGCTTTTTTTTTAACTAATTGAATTGATTTGTAATAGTTAACTTACTAAATGATTCTAATATATATACCAAATCAGACTAACAATCTATTCTCGATTAAATCGATTCATCCAATCAGTCTAGTCTCTTTTTTTTCTTTTACTCCATGGTTGTTATTGAAAGAATGCCCATCAAAATGGGATACTTTTAAGATTAGAAGAGATTTTTGTTGTAATTTTATTTATGTTTTTTTCTTTCCAAGTTGCTAAAAGATTAGATTCCAAAATTGATAAAAAAAAAAAAAGTGAGAATTACAATAGAAACTTTTTAATAGTAATCATGGCAATCAAAAAGTTTTTAACTTTTAGATTTGATGGAATGAGTCACCCCTTTCAAATTTGAGTTGTCTCTATAATTTTTTTTTTTATATTTTATGTGAAAATATAAGAAAATTATAAAAAAAAAATAGCAATTACAACTTGTTTATCAATTATATATAAAAAATATTTTACTAAAAAGAAATGAAACTTTAATATTTAAAAAATAAATTATTAGTAATCATGTTTAACTTAAATATTAATATGATATGTACGAATATGATGTAGATAAGATAATAAAAATATGACTCAACATGATACGAAAATATATCTCAAAATTTATATAATATAAATTATTATGTATCATAATTTATTTGAATATAAAATATCTTAAACATGATTATGATGCAGTAAAATATAAAAACATGATATAAAAATATAAATTACCGAAGCTACCCATGTCTATAGGTGAGAAAGTTTCAATTTTAATAGCATTTGATTTAAAAGTAAAATACTATTTATTTATTTATTTATTTTTTAAACTAAAAAGATTGAAAGTTCAAATCTTATTAATTAAAAATAATTTTTTTAAAAAAATAAATACTAGTAAAATCAATTTTTTATCTTTTTTTTTTAATGATTGAATTGATTTTGTAAGATTTTATTTATTAAATAGTTTTAATATATATGTAAGATCAAATCACCAGTCGAGTTTCGATTGAAATAGTTCATCCAACTGCTCCAGTCTAACTTTTTAACGCATGATTGTGATAAAAGAAAAAAATCTCAATCAAAATGAGATGCTTTTTGAGGCTCATGGACACCTCTAATTACATATGCTGAGATTTAATTTTTGAACTTTTTAAATATCATCTCTTAAGAGTGACTACATGAACCAGTTAAACTAGACTATGAATTCAATACTTGAAAAATAATGGTGTCATATTTTGCTATGGATGATTTTATCAATTTGGCACCTACAAATATAGGACTAAGCTTTACTATTCCATGTGTTTTTGGAACCAAAAAAAAAAAAAAAATCTAATGATATTGTCTCCCCTCAAAATATTGAAGTGGCTGAAGTTTTCAGACATTTTTATTTCATGAAAAATAATTTTTATATTTTCCTATGTTTGTTTTATGAACATAGTTTGATGACTAAAAATTACTCACTTTTATATTTTGAATTATCTTATGCTTTTCAAACAGTAAATCATTTTGGAATGCAAATTGTCATTCTACAAAGAAAAATAGTAAAGAGATGGATTTATTGGAAATCAAACAAATAAATTTTCATTAGTCTTTAGGAATTTGGACTTTGAATATATATTTATATGTTAATAATTATTTGGTATTAATTATGAAGGTTTTTTTTTAACTTTGTAAATAAGATT
>JBBYHM010000020.1:5985943-6005458 GCA_038381775.1 Adansonia rubrostipa | reverse complement strand
TTAATACGTATCATCTCATCGATTCCATGAATCATTCTCCAATAAAATAGAGGGTTTATATACATATATTATACATATAAAGTGGTCAAAGTTTAAGAGATGGATGAATTCGGAAGTCTAAACTCATATCACTTTTGAAAATAATTTTATAAATTAATCAAATTAAATTTTAAATTTAAAAAAATTAACAAATCAACAGTGAATAGAATTGTATTTCTTATACTTACGGTGAAATGCAAAGATATCCTATATTCACTCAACCGGACAACACATTCATGACTATAACAAACATGTCCCCTTTTCTAGTGAGAAGTAGACCTTGTAATAATATATAAGATTATAGAAATATAATATGAATAAAATAATTAAAATATAATATGATATAAAATAAATATATATTTTAAAATTTATATAATTAAAATTATTAATATATTAAAATTTTTATAAATAATTTTTTAAAATATAATTATAATATAATAAAATAATAAATATGATACCAATATATCACTTATATAATCCACGGCTAATGCGTCGTTGATGGCTTGGTAGTGGGAGACGCTTATCCTCAATAAAGGTTATTTGAAAGCCAATGGCAATTGGAACTTGGACGATAAACATCCAGTCCTACGAGGCAAATGTCTCTTCCAAATCAACCTCAATAGCCCATCTAGTTGGACAAAGTGGACTTTGTGGCAGCCATTGACAACTCTTTAGTTTTGAGCCATTAGCACATTATCCACTAAGCTCCTATTCGTCACAAAAGTACTCTTACTTAGAAAGCACTTTTAGACACTAAAACGCATTTTAATATTAAAATTTTTTATATATTAATACTTATAATTAAATTTAAATAAATAATTATTTTATTGTATAAAAATAATTTAAATCAAATAAAATTAAATTAAATTATAAAAAATATTATTTAAATATAATTATATATATTAAATTTATTAAATTAAACGAATTATTTGATTTATAAATAGGTTTAAATCATTTAGACAAAAAAAAAAGCATAAAATCAGTCACAATCTCAAATCAAAATCTTGAGAAATCAAGTCGCAAAAATCTTATTATAAATTCATGATGCAACTTTTTATTTAGAAAAAGAAAAAGATAATAATATAGAAATGCAATTCATGATAAGCAAAGCATGCGCCCCCTCATGTAGGATCTAATAAAGCCAAATTACATTATTTTTTCTTCAAAGAAGGAATCCAAGAAAAATAATTATGAGCGATCTCCCCCACTTATAGAGAAAATAATGAGCATTAGAGAGTTTCAATTACACTAAATAAAAAATTATTTTAGTTTTATATATTTTTATAATTTTTTATATAATTTATATTTATTTAATTCGATAATCGATTTTATGTTTTATTTAATAGATCATGAACATTAAATTTTAAATAAATTAAAAATATCTCACTATTTAATTACTGTAAAAAAAACTTTAATTATTTAATATATATAAAAAATGATATTTTTAATTGATATGATATAGATATCAAATTAATTTAAAACTTTACGTGGATAAAGAATGCAATTATATTCCAGGACGAAGCCTCTTACAATCCAAAAATTTTACAAATTTAAAATACATATTTATGCATATATATATATATATATATATAATTTTTTTGGCTTTCGTTTAGAAACACAAAACCAAATACGGAACCAAACTCTAAAGTTCTATGATCTGATTTGACCTTGCCCAATCCACACCAACCCAACCCAAGAGACCAAACATAAATACATTGAAAACGTGCCCTGCCAAGAGTAGATAAAATTAGGGTGGCACCCAAAATAAAATTTATACTTATTTAATTTTTTTTAAAATTTTTGTCTATAACATAATTTTATAGATAAATATAATTATTAGTCTTGGTCCCTCCAAAAAAATTTAATCTTTTAATACATTATATATTTATTTTTAGTGACCTATCGAATAAATATATTATTATTAGTTAATCTCAACATAAAAATTTTTAGTTTTTTTTTTCACAGCTTCATGTTTGGCATTAAAAATTTTTTGACTAGCTTTACCTTTAATTATATTATTAAATTCAATAATCACTTTATTAAAATATTAATCATATATAAAATTATAAAAATATAAAAAATTTAATTAATTTTACACCGATGTAAATTAAAATTGACATGAGATAGATTTCTTAATACTCTTTATAGGAAAGCTAAATCAAATTCCTTTTCTCACCACCCAATCTCTTTTGTTCTTGTTGTTGGAAAAGTAGAATCTGCAATGATTTTTAGTGAATAAATCAAATTGAAAGATGGGAAACAAATGCAGATTATTGATAACCAATGAATAAAAATTCAGGTGATACCTTTGATATGTTCAATTATTGTTAGGACCTTAAGGATAGAGATATTTTTAAGTTGGATCGAGCCATAGATTAAATTTTAATTATGTTTAAATTGATCCAAAAATTATTATTATTGTTTCAAATAATATTAAAATATTATATTATTATTTATAATTAAATTTAAATAAAAATATTTTTTATCATGTGAATAATAATTTAAGCTGAATCAAATTAAAATTATTGAAATGCTTACTCAAACTCAATTCAATATAAATTAAACTTATCAAACCTAATGAACTAATAACCATTGAACAAGTCAGGTAAAAACTAATGATATTTTGTTAAGCAATGGACTTTGACGGTGACCCTACATGGCATGTGGGAGCTAACTTAAGCCATAGTCATGCTGAAGTGCGTCACATTCTTAGTTGTAGGTCAAAAGTTTGTTAATAATTGTTCACGTGAAATAACTTAAACTTATACCGCTATTAAATTTATTAAATTAATTAAATTAAACTCTAAAATTAAAAAAATTAATAGATGATGGGCAAAGCACAGGTCAACGGAATTGAGTTTCATACATTTAAGATGAAAAGCAAAGATACCCTATGAAGCAGCTATATTTAATAAATTAGATAGCACATTCATGGCTATAACAAACAAATATGGCAACATAAGATCCCTGTTTTATAGCATCAGATATGATTTATATACGAATATAATATAAATAAAATAATTAAAATATAACATGATATAAATATGTATTTTAAAATATATATATAAATTTTAAATATTTAAATATAATTAAAATAAAATATAATATAATATAATACTATTTTATAAATTATAAATCTATTGCTAATAATAGCGATGGAGTACTTAGTAGTGGCGATGCACATTGTCTTTTGTATCGGTAAAGATTTTTGAAAAGCCTAAGGCTGCTAGAATTTGGACGATAAACATCCAATCCTATGAGTCAATGTGTTTTTTAAATCCACCTTTCGAGCAGAAATGGCATGGACGCAAAAACCAGAAAAGTAGAGGGATTGCTGCTCTTAAGCACAATCCTCGGTAGCTGAAATCCATCAGCAACAGCTTGTGTAAAGTTCCATAGAGCATCAGTAACCAAGCAAGCAATGGGATCATCATCATCATCCAAGTTATTGATCGACAGCAACGTAGCCAAGCAATCACGAAAAGGAGTTTCACAATAGGAATTGAGGTTCGTTAAGACGGTTAAAACGTGATCAAAATCCGATGGAAGGACAAAGTTTTCAGGTAATCCATCGCGTATAGGGTAGAATCTAAAACGAGGGTAGTTCGAAGTGCTGGGAAAATTGAACTGAGTATGGATTACTGTAATGGAAAAGCCTCGGCCATGGAGGATGTTTGCAAGCTGAAGCATTGGGTTTATATGGCCTTGAAATGGCATTGGGAAAAGTATAACTCCACGACCCTTCATTCTCTTTCAAAGACTATTTTCTCTTGATTCCACTCTCTGTAGTGTGAATCATATAACTTCTGATATATAGGTTCAGGGAGACAAGTTGAAGGGTTAAGAAGTTTGTTTGGCTCCACAGGTCGGGTCAAATATGGATTGAGTTAGGATTTTTATTTTAGTAATTTGGATTAATTTAATTCAAATTATTATTTATTTAATAAAATAATAATTTTTATTTAAATTTAATTATAAAAATATATAAATATTAATACAAACTATTGTTTAATAGTAATTTAGACTTAAGGGTCGAGCCCGGCCAAATTCAAGCTTAGACAATGAATTCAAAATGTAAAGATCGTGTTTCAAGTATTTTATATTTATATAAATTTTAATACATTGATAGTTCACATTATATTGATTTTGAGACAATCGTATATTTATATCATATCATTTTTAATTTTTTTACTATAATATTTATATAATCATGTTTAATATTACTAGTTTTACTAACAAGGCAAAAGGAAAGGGAACATAATGTCTATGTATTTACTGTATTATTATTAAGTTAGATATGTCTCATTTCGGTCCATTATTTTTTTATTTAATATATGTTTAGTCATCATTTATAAGTATAAGTGTCATAATTAATGAGTAAATTTTACACATATAAATGATGTTGGCACTAATTAAAAATTATTTATTTAGCACTTCATGAAAATTTTTTGTATTTTATAAGTTACTTTTAGTGAATTAAAAAAATATATAGTTACTTATTAATTATATTTTATTTTCATATATATTATCGTAATCAATTGGTTTAACATTGATTAACATTTTCTTTTATTAAATGGTAATTATAGTTGTTTATATTAACAAATTATATTAAAAAATTATGACAGGTAGGTAGAATTGTCCATAGATTAGACTTTAGACAAAAGTTTTATAAATTTAAGTCAAATTAATCTACCAAAATTATTATTTAATGATAAAAAAATTAAATATAATTTAATTATAAAAATATTAATATTAATATAAAACTTTTTTCATAAATAAACGGCCATTGGATCAACATGAACCGATGATCTTGGTAAGAAAATAAAAAATTTAAGTTAAAAAATATATAAAAAGTGTAATAAAAATATTATTTAGAAATTTTAAGTATATAGTATTATGTAAAAATATTGTGAGAAATTAAAAAATTAAAAAAATATATTTAAAATAATAAAAATTTAAAAACATAAAAATAATAAAATTATTTTATCAAAAAGTTAGTACTGTAAAAACTTTATTCTTAACTTTTTGTTTTGAATTATTAAACTATAATTTTAAGTGTAAAAATCAAAATTTTTAACTCGTTTAATATACTATACATATATATATACACACGTGTTATATATGATGTTAATAGAAGAATTAATTCTTAGATTATTTATTGCAGCTAAAGGTGTCCAACAAACGAACTGAACTAGATCAAAACTGAAAAAATTTTAAATTTTAAATTTTAAATTTAAATTTAATTTAATTTGCAACATAAAAATATAAATTCAAATTTAATTGAGTAAATTATCCGATCAATGGATAGATATAATTGCAACATGTGAATGATAGCCCTTTGGAGAATTTGAAGCCACACGCAATGTTATCGGTACTGTACCGGTACCGATCGTACCGATTGGTACGTCTCGATTTCGACATATAATCATATTGGTGATAGTTAATTTTGTTTCGATCTTAGTTTCGGTCTGTACCAACCGTATTGGTAGATACCAGCTTGTTTTGGTAGTACGACCGAAAATAGCTGTGCCAGTCAGTACACAATATAAGCTTATAAAAAAAAAGTTAAACCAACATTAATCTTAAATATGATAAATATTATGCATAATTACTGATAAATTTGATGAATATTGGATATAATTATTCGTAAATTTAATGATCATTACAAAAATTTCAACCTCACTACTTAACTGATATTGATTTTCTTATATTTGACGAAGTTTTTTTTAGAATATTATATATAATTGAAAAATATTTAATATACAAAATTTATTTAATCTCATTTATTTAATATTTGAAAATATTATATATATATAAATTAAAAATATTTAAACTCCGATAAATTTGAAATAATACAACAAAACATACTAATACTGTTTATATCTGTATCAAAATAAAAATAATATATCTATCGATATGATATTGACTACCTTAATCATTCATTTTTTTTTTAGAAAAAATAATAATAGGGGAAAAAAAGAACTAAAACATGAAAGAATCAATTTGAATGCAAATGCAAATGTGAATGATAATGTTAATAAATAAATATTAAATAAATGCATATATCGTATAAATTAAATAAATTTAAAAAACAAACATATGTGTACATTTTTTAAAACCAAAATATTAATTTTCTTTTTTACATTTATATTGTTATAAATTATAGATTAAAATGCATAAAACAAGACTTCTAGAAAATTTCAATGAAATAATTTGTTGTTTTCAAAACTCAATTGATAAAATATTTTTTTAAAAAAATAATTTTTAAAAAAAAGTTTATGCAATGAAATTGAAAAATGAAATATAAAATTAATTTTATTGGCACTTCTTCCTTTTGATATTTAATATTTATTAACTAACACTAAGTAATATGACTTATATTGACAAATCCAAAAATATAAATATTTTTGGTATAAGCAGCTTCATTTTTCGAAGAAATTTACAATCTACGTATAAGTAATGAGATGCAGATAGTGAGATTGCATATGCTAGATAGAAATTAAGAGTAATCTATAAAGACAAAAGATATTAGAGAACACTAGACTTTTGTCTTTTACATGTGTTTCAATTCTTAAATTAATAAATACACCAAGCATTTTGAAAGAAAAAAACAAACAAAAATGCTTAAAATGTTTTATATTTTTGTCTTGCTTTCAAACCGGTTTTTATTTATTTTTGCTTTTTAAAACATGTGACATTTAGAAGATATTATTGATCCCCAAATTAATGCAATGGGACCTTTCTTTGATAGCCTCTTTAATGAATGTTCATGTGTCTCATAAAAGCATACATTCGTACTATACAACGTACGAATCATAATAATTTTAAAATTTAAATTAATTTATTTATATATTTATTCGTGAGAAATGATATTTAATAAATTTAATTTTTATATGTTAATATTTATAAATTATATATAATATTTTAAAAAAAATTTATCAAACATAAAAATATCAATATCAGTTTAAGTGGTTAAGCTAAAATTTTTTAATGATTATTAAATTTAAGAATAATTATATATAATTTTATTTAATTTTTATCTAATTTATAAAAAATTATATCTAATT
Organism: Adansonia rubrostipa; assembly: GCA_038381775.1. NCBI lineage: Eukaryota > Viridiplantae > Streptophyta > Magnoliopsida > Malvales > Malvaceae > Adansonia > Adansonia rubrostipa. Next base: position 5,998,352 of record JBBYHM010000020.1, on the reverse strand, counting down.
CATCAAATCTATTATCAATATCAATTTAATTTTTTTAAAAAACTCAATATAATTATTTTCAATCGATATAAATTAATATTAAAATTAAAATAATATAAAAAATTATTAATATTAATTTAATTAAAAATTAATATATATTAATTAATACGATTGATATCGATATAATATTGATACCATTAGCAAAAAGCAAAATTGGATTGCAAAACCCTTTAAAGAGAATAAGGGCTCGTTTGGATTCTAACAGGCCCTCCTTTCGGCGCGTTTGGACCCTGGTTATCTGTTTGGATAAGTAGCAGCTAAGGCACGTTGGAGTTTCCACCGTGCTTTAGAACCAGTTGCTCCAACTGGTGTTGCTTTTGTTTATTACACCCTTTGCTTTTTTTTTATTTTTTGTTTAATATTTTTTATTTAAAATAATAAATAAATTTATATAATTATATAAAAATAAATAAATATATAACAAAAATATATTATTAAATATTGTGATAAAATTTACATATAAAATAATATATTGGGTGAATAAAATTTTTAAAATATTAAACAAAATTAAATTATATAAAAGATAATAAAAATAAATATTATTTTATGAAATTTAAATTTTTACAAATATTTATTAATTATAAATAAATTTCAATATAATCTTTAATGATTATTTTTATTACCACCTTACCACTATTATTTTATTTATATCCAAACGATATCTTTCAATATTAATTTTAATTCATTATCATAATATTTAATTTTAATATTATAATAATTAATCTTATTATTATTTTTTTAATTTTATTAAAATTAAATTCAAAATGAAACTTAAATATTGCCAAGAGTATATCACTTGGCAGTGGGATAAACCCACCTTATCCCATCAACAAGAATGTCAAATCAAACCTTAATAGCCCATCTAGGTGGACGAACTGGATTTGTGGTCGCCATTGACAACTGTTGAGCCATTAACATATGATCTACTTTAGCTTCTATCAGTCACAAAAGGCACACTTCGCTGTTTGCAAGCACTTCTCGAGTCTCAACCAATTAACTTTAAATCCCAAATAAAATAAATTAAACAGAATTTTGGAATAAAATATCTTTAATATATTTGTAAATTATTCTGCCTCCTTTGTAAGTTTAAGATTGAGAATAGGGGTACTCGTAGTTAGGTCAAATTTTTTTCCTCTTATATAGATTAGAGTTAAATTGATCTTAAAATTTATTTTATTATTAAAAATAATATTAAAAATTATTTATATATTAATATTTATAATTAATTTTAAATAAAAATATTATTTTATTATATAAATAATAATTCAAATCGAATCGAATTAATTTAAATTATAAAAATTAACAACTAATTTTAACCCATTTAAGTTGGAGGATGACGTAATCAAGCAGCCAATGGAATGCCTGCCGACAGTGAAATTTGGTGGTGGTTTCTCAATTCTCTCCCTGGGCAAGCCAGGTAAAATTCCTTTTGTCGCCGCCTGATCTTTTGTTCTCTTCTCTTCTTTTATGTAATTACAAACATGTCCATTTCCCTTAATTTAGATCTCATATATTAATAATTTTTTTCTTGTTTATTGAAGTTTGGTTTAGCCCGAAATGCATATAAAAAATTTTGTTCAAATTTGATGCAATAAGACATCTGAATTTATATATAGAGGGATTAATCTCTCATAAAATAAAATTGATCATTCTTAAAAGAAAAAAAAAATTCCCTCATAAAATATATCTTGTTTTAAAATCTATATTAGCATTATTAAAATGGTTGTATTTAAACCAAAAAAAAAAGATCATGTACAAGACCAATGTGTTTTCTTATAGCTGTTTGAAATTATTTGGGTTCTTTTGTCCCTAATAGAAGAGATCCTTGATCCCTTTTTGAAACAATGCTAACAATAATACATTATAAAAATAAAAAAATAAAAACAAGACAAGAAAATAATAAATTTTTTTTATTTTTAATTTAATAATATTAAAAATGATTATCACCTCAAAATCTTTTTTGAGATATAATTTTAGTATTTTAAAATAGTTGTTAATTAATTTTAATTATTTTAAATTTTGCAATGATGTGACATGTGACATGACTGTCAATGTTTTCAAGCAAAAGTGCCTTGCCCTGTCTTTCAAAGTGCATAAAATATACCCTTTTTTTTTCTAAAATTTTCGATTCATAATTGGGTTATTTTCATTGTCTGCTTAACAATAAGCAAAATTTACAGCTCATAGAACAGCTAATAAAGAAGAAAAGAACCAATGGCAAAATCAAAGTAAATAATGATAATTAAGCACAAATAATGGCCCACAATCCTCAATAAGGAAGCTTTTATTAAGCAATTTAATTGACTTAGAACGATTGAATGAAACTTACCAAATTGTCTAAAGATTTGTAAGATGAACCTCCTGGTTTTAGACAAAGATTCATCTTATCCTTCAATAACTTGATTCTCTCTCTCATTTTCTGACCCTCGGTTTCCACCATCAATCTCCTGATTGCCTTCTCGATCTCCGCTCTCTCGATCTTGTATTCTAGATGCACCCCAACCCTCCATACATGGCTTACCTAGCAATATTAGAAATAATTGTATGAAAATAATGCTGATAAAGGTAATTAAAATATGATAAGTATACATATATTAAAATATATATTATAAATTATTAATTTATAATAAAATTTTTTAAATATAAAATATTTTAAATATAAATATAATATAAATATATAAATGATGAGATCTACTTACGTATCTTGAATCTATCTTCTGGTCACCAAAAGATGGCTGACAAATCATGGGAACACCTTCACATAAACTTTCGAGAGTTGAATTCCATCCACCATGTGTCCAAAACCCTCCTGTTGAAGGGTGAGCTAGGACTTCCTGTTGGGGAGCCCATTTCACTATGTGGGCTCTTTCACCTACCATTTCCATAAACCCTTTTGGCAACATTTCGAGCCACTCTGAGCCTTGGACTAACCCTGGTCGAACCACCCACAAAAACGGTTGCTTGCTGTTGGCCAACCCCCATGCTATCTCCAAGAACTCAGTCTCATTTATTGCCGCCACGCTTCCAAAGCTAACATAAAGCACAGATTTGGGTGCTTGTTTGTCTAGCCATGATATGCAACTCTGATCTTGAACCAGTAAGCTACTGGAAGAAGCTGGAAAATACTTGTGGAAAGGACCGATGGGAAAAACTGGGATTTGAAAGCTCAAGGAAAATTTTGTTAGATCTTCATGTTCAAGTTCTTCATAGGAGTTCCATATAATTCCTGAAGAGGCCTTGGTTGTTTGAACTATAACAGTAATGAATGGAACAAAGCTTCCCAGATCACATTTTTCATACATATTAATGTCTTTGAATTTGAGTTGTGGAAACTCTGGGACCTGGTTTTCTGCTTGAGAGTCTGAGAAAGAAGCAATTAACTAGATTCAGCAAATTGACACACACACACACACACACACTGTGAACTTTTTATATATTTATTTATTTAATCAGATCAGATCAGATCAGATCAGATCAGATCGATAACTTTGAGTAGAAGCTAGAGAAGTGATATATACCTTGAACTGGGAAGTAAACCCTTTCCCGCAGAAATGGCATGGACGCCAAAACCAGAAAAGAAGACACATTGCTGGTCCTTAACACAATCCTCGGAAGCTTAAATCCATCGGCAACAGCTTGTGTAAAGTGCCATAAAGCATCAGTAACCAAGCAAGCAATGGGATCATCATCATCCAAGTTATTGATCGATAGCAACCTAGCCAAGCAATCACGAAAAGGAGTTTCACAATTGGAATTGAGGTTCTTTAGAAGGGTTAAACTATGATCAAGATCCGAGGGAAGGACAAAGTTTTCAGATAATCCATCGGGAATTGGGTGGAATCTGAAATGAGGGTAGTTGGAAGGGTTGGGAGAATTGAAGTGAGTATGGATTATGGTAATGGAAAAGCCTCGTCCATGGAGGATGTTTGCAAGCTGAAGCATGGGGTTTATATGGCCTTGAAATGGAATCGGGAAGAGTATAACTCCACGGCCTTTCATTTTCTTTCAAAGACTATTATCTCTTGATTCCACTCCCTATAGTGTGAATCATATAACTTCTGATTATATAGTTCCATGGAAACATGTTCGAGGGTTCCCAAGCTGGCCCGGCTCGGGAGGTTCGTACCAAATATGGATCAGAGTTTGAATTTTTATTTTAATGATTATGGTTGGCTTAGATCGAATCATCATTTATTTAATAAAATAATAATTTTTATTTAAATTTAATTATAAAAAATATATAAATATTAATATAAAATTTATATTTATAATAATTCATTTAACAAAATAATAATTTTTATTTAAATTTAATTATAAAAAATATATAATTATTAATATAAAAATACTTTTTAATAATAATTTGGGCTTAAAAATCAGGCCAGACTAAGTTCAGGCTTAGACACAAAATTTAAAATTTAAAGATCGCGTTTTAAATATTTTATATTTATATAAATTTTGATACGTTGATAGTTTATATTATATAAATTTTGCATCGTTTCAATTTTAATTATTTTTCACTAACATTTATATAATCATATTTAATATTATTAGTTCTACTCACATGGCAAAAGGAAAGGGAACGTAGTGTCTCCTTATTTACTATATTATTATTCAGTTAGATATATGTCGTTATATGGTTTTTTTTCATTATTTTTTATTTAATTTATCTTTAATCATCATTTATAAATATAAGTGTCATAATTAATAAGCGAATTTTACACATATAAATGATGCTTATAAGCATAAGTTAAAAAATATTTATTTAACATTTAAAAAATTCTTGCATTTAAAACGTTATTTTTAATGAATTGAAAAAAAGATAATAAGTTAATTATAATTTTATTTCTATATATAACACCTTAATCGATGCCCACCAACATTGATTAATATTTTCTTTTATTAAATAGTAATTACAATTATTTATATTAAAAAATTATAAACGGGCAGTTGTTCATGGACTAAGCTTTAAATAAAAGTTTTATAAATTCAAGTCATTATGATCTTATCAAAAATTTATTTAATAATAAAAATTTTTATGTAAATTTAATTATAAAAATATAAATATTAATTAAAAAATATTTTTAATATTTTAATATTTTTATAAATAATGAAACAGATCGTTGAATCAAACCCAAATCACTTGTCTCGATAAGAAAATGAAAAAATTTTATCCATAATGGTAGGTGAAGCCGCATAATTTACAAAGACTTCAGGAAATTAAATTTAGGCTTAGTTTAATATTACTTGAGTTTTTTAAAAAAAAAGCTAAGTGAAAAATATTTTTTTTCTGAAAATTATGGTGAAAAAAATATTTTTAAAAGCTTTTAAGGTTTAGCATTGCTATAAAAAATTAAAATATATAAAAATATATTTGAAATAATAAATTTAAAAATATATGAATAATAAAATTATTTTATCAAAAAATTAAAATCATAAAAAATTTATTTTTTATTTTTTTACTTCAGTTGCTAATTTATAATTTCATTCATAAAAATTAAAATTTTTTACTTATTTAATATTATATTTATAATTAAATATAATTTTTAATTTTAAAAATTGTGCTAACTCAGATTATATATATATATATATATATATATATGTATATAGATGTTAATAAAATAATAAATTCTTAAGATTATTTATTGCAGCACGAGAATGACAACTTTTTGGAATAACCGCGACTTTGAAGCCACACTTAAGTAGTACTGAAAAAAAAGACTAAAGCATCAAAGAATCAAATGCAGACGCGAAATCTTGACTGCCCAGAGAAAAATAATTGCATACCGTACGATGGCCACTGATTGTCACATATTCACTATTTTATACTTATTTTATTTAATTTTTAGATTTTCTGAATATTATAATTTTGAATATTAAATTTATTTTATGCAATGAATTTTAAATGGATAGGCATAAAATTTTTTTCTGGATATTCTTTATTTTAATATATTTTTATTTTAATTGAATAATATTAAATATTTGAATTTGATATATAAATCGCTTCTATATAGATAACTAATTCAATAATCTAAATCACGTATCTATTTACAAATATTTTTAATTTGTATTTTTATCTTTAAAAAAATTAATTTATTGATTTATATATTTATCGTGTTCAAATATCCAATCGATACTATTATTTAATTTGAATGCAAATGCAAATAATAATATTAATAAATAAATATTAAATAAATTCAAATACTTTATAAATTAAATGAATTTAAATAACAAATACAGATGTATTTTAACCAAAATATTAGCTCACTTTTTTACATATTGTCATAAATTACCGATTAAAATTCAAAAAGAGGACTTTCTAAAAATTTCGAATGAAATAATTTGTTGTTTTTTTTTTCAAAATTCAAAATGATAAAATATTTAAAAAAATAAAAATTTTTAGAAAGTTAAGTTTATGTAATTAAATTTAAAAATGAAATTTAAATTTAATTCTACTGGCACTTCTTGCTTTTGACATTCAAATACCTCTAGACTCATGATGCAATTTTGTTATTTGGGAAAAAGTTATAATAATATAGACATGCAATTCATGATCAGCAAAGCATGCGCCTAATAAAGCCAAATTACACTATTTTTTTCTTCATAATTAAGATTACACTAAAAACACTTCATAATTAAGTTACGCTAAATTAAAATTATTTTTAATTTTATTCTATTCATATTTATTTAATTCAATTTTTTTTATGCTTCACTCATCTTATTAAGGATGTTAAATTTTAAATAAATTAAAAATATTTTTATTTTTTATTTAATATAAAAATTTTAATTAATATAATATAAAATTTAATCGATTTAATATTTTATATGTCTGATAAATATAATTATATTATTAAATTTAATATTTATTTTATTAAAATAATAATTATATATAAAATTATAAAAATACGTAAAGTTAATTTAATCGAAGGTTTACGTAATCTAGCAACCAGTAATGGGATTTCTTGGTACTCTTATATGGGAAAGCGAAATAAAATTCATCCCGTCGCCACCTAATCTTTTTTGTTTTTTCCCTTATTATGTAATTATGTGTTCTTTGATTTAGATATCATATCTTAATTTTTTTTTTTTTTGTCAATTGAAGTTTCATCTTATTCAAAATATAAATAAAAAATTTTATCTAAATTTAATTTGATTATATAAAATTATTATCTAAATTTATATATATTATCTAACTTTATATATGAAGGGATCGACCTTTTTAAAAAAATAATTGATCATTTTTAAAAGGAAAAAACTAATTCCCCGTAAAAAAAAGAAATATTTATCTTAAAAATTTATATCATTATTATTATTAAAATGGCCAAATCTAAACCAAAAAGAACATGTCTAAGACCAATTTGTTTCCTTTTTATTGTTAAAATTGTTTGTATTCTTTTTGGCCACTAATAGAAAAAGATCCCAAGACCCTTTTGAATCGATTTTAACAATGCTACACTATAAAATAAAATATTTTTAAAAATGAGATAAAAAGATGATAAACAAATTTTTTTATCTTGAATTTAACTATATTAAGAATAAATGTTGCTTTTGAAATTTTTTAAAAATATAATTTTATTTTTTTAGATAATTATTAATCATTTTTTATTATTTTAAATTTTATAACGACAACACGTGACATGACTATCAATGTTTTGAAGCATGAAGCCTTTGCCTTATCGTTCAAATTGCATAAAATATATATATTTTTTCTAAAATTTTCAATGCATAATCGGGTTTTTTTTTATTTTTATTTTTTTTATAGTGAGCTTAACGATAAGCAAAATATACAAATAAAGAAGAAAAAACCAACTTCAAAATCAAAGTAAATGAAGATAATTAAGCACAAATAATGATCCACAATCCTTAATAAGAAAGCCTTGATTAAGCAATTTAATAGATTTCGAACGATTGAATGTAACTAACCAAATTGTCCAAAGATTTGTAAGATGAACCTCCTGGTTTTAGACAATGATTCATCTTATCCTTCAATAATTTGCTTCTCTCTCTCATTTGCTTACCTTCCGTTTCCACCATCAATATCTTGATTGCTCTCTCGATCTCTGCTCTCTCGATTTTGTATTCTAGATGCACCCCAACCTTCCATACATGGCTTACCTAATAATATTAAATATAATTATAAAAATATGATATAAATAAATTAATTAAAATTAAAATTTATATGTTTCGAAATCTATATAATACGAATTATTACGATATCAAAATTTATTTAAATATAAATATTTTAAATATAAATGTGATACAAATATATAAATTTTTAGATTTACTTACATATCTTGAATCTATCTTTTGGTCACCGAAAGATGGCTGACAAATCATGGGAACACCTTCACATAAACTTTCGAGGGTTGAATTCCATCCACCATGTGTCCAAAACCCTCCTGTTGAAGGGTGAGCTAGGACTTCCTGTTGGGGAGCCCATTTCACTATGTGGGCTCTTTCACCTACCATTTCCATAAACCCTTTTGGCAACATTTCGAGCCACTCTGAGCCTTGGACTAACCCTGGTCGAACCACCCACAAAAACGGTTGCTTGCTGTTGGCCAACCCCCAAGATATCTCCGAGAACTCAGTCTCACTTATTGTCGCCACACTTCCAAAGCTAACATAAAGCACAGATTTGGGTGCTTGTTTGTCTAGCCATGGTATGCAACTCCGATCTTGAACCAGTAAGCTGCTGGAAGAAGCTGGAAAATACTTGTGGAAAGGACCTATGGGAAAAACTGGGATTTTAAAGCTCAAGGAAAATTTTGTTAGATCTTCATGTTCAAGATCTTCATAGGAGTTCCATACAATCCCTGAAGAGGCCTTGATTGTTTGAACTATAATAGTAATGAATTGAACAAAGCTTCCCAGATCAAAATTTTCATAAATATTGATGTCTTTGAATTTGAGTTGTGGAAACTCTGGAACCTGTTTTTCTGCCTGAGAGTCTGAGAAAGAAGCAATTAGCCAGATTCAGCAATAGATACATGTGATATATGCATATATATATATGTATATATATATATATATATGCTAAGATGAACTTTATATATACTTATCTAATCATATATGATCAATAACTTTGAGTATAAGCTTCACAAGTGATATATACCTTGAACTGGGAAGTAACGCTTTTCGCGCAGAAATGGCATGGACATAAAAACAAGAAAAGAAGAGACATTGCTAGTCCTTAATACAATCCTCGGAAGCTTAAATCCATCGGCAACAGCTTGTGTAAAGTGCCATAAAGCATCAGTAACCAAGCAAGCAATGGGATCATCATCATCATCCGAGTTATTCATCGAAAGCAACTTAGCCAAGCAATCATGAAAAGGAGTTTGACAATAAGAATTAAGGTTCACTAAGACGGTTAAAATATAATCAATATCTGTTGGAGTGACAAAGTTTTCAGGTAATCCATCGGGAATAGGGTAGAATTTGAAATGAGGGTATTTCGAAGTGTTGGGAAAATTGAACCGAGTATGGATTACCGTAATGGAAAAGCCTCGGCCATGGAGGATGTTTGCAAGCTGAAGCATGGGGTTTATATGGCCTTGAAATGGCATCGGGAAGAGTATAACTCCACGGCCCTTCATTTTCTTTCAAAGACGATTTTCTATTGATTCCTCTCCCTATAGTGTGAATCATATAACTTCTGATTATATAGTTTCATGGGGACATGTTCAAGGGTTCCCAAGTTGGCCTGGCTCGAGAGGTTCATATCAAATATGGATCGAATTTGGACTTTTATTTTAGTGATTATGGTTGGTTTAGTTCAAATTACTATTTATTTAATAAAATAATTTTTATTTAAATTTAATTATAAAATATATAAAAATATTAATATAAAAATAATTTTTAATAGTAAGTTGGGCTTAAAGATTGAGCCAAACCAAATTCAGGTCTAACATAAAATTCAAAATTCAAAAATCATGTTTTAAATATTTTATATTTATATAAATTTTGATACGTCGATGATTTATATTATATAAATTTTGTGATAATCGTGTATTTATATCGTTTCATTTTTAATTTTTTTCACTATAATATTTATGTAATCATATTTAATATTATTAGTTCTACTAACAAGGCAAAAGAAAAGGGAACATAATGTCTCCTTATTTATTGTGTTATTATTCAATGAGTTGTATGTTGTTATCTGGTTTTCATCCTTTATTTTTTTGATTTATTATATATTTAGTCATCATTTATAAATATAAATGTCATAATTAATGAGCGAATTTTATACATATAAATAATATTTATAAGCATTGATTAAAAATTATTTATTTAACGTTTTTTTTAAAAAATTACATTTAATACATTACTTTTAATAAATTAAAAACATAACAAGTTAATTATATTTTTACTTCTATATATAACACCTTAACCAGTGCCCACTAACACTGATTAACATTTTCTTTTATTAAATAGTATTATAATTGTTTATATTAAAAAAATTATGAACGGGCACTTGTTTGCGGACAAAGCTTTAAACAAAATTTTTACAAAATTCAAGTCATTACAATCCTATTAAAATATTATTTAATAAAAAATTTTTATTTAAATTTAATTATAAAAATATTAATATTAATTAAAAATATCTTTAATATTTTAATATTTTTATAAATAATGAAACAAACCACTAAATCAACCCGAACCAGTTGTCCAGATAAGAAAATAAAAAATTTTATCCATAAACATGGGTGAAGCTGTATAATTTACGAAGACATAGGAAATTAGATTTAAGCTTCGTTTAACATTACTTGAGTTAGAAAAACAAAATTTGAGTGAAATTTTTTTTTATAAAATTACGGTGAAAAAAATATTTGTTAAAAGCTTTTAAGGTTTAGTATTGCTATAAAAAATTGAAATATAAAGAAAAATATAATTAAAATAATAAAAATTTAAAAATATATGAATAATAAAATTATTTTATCAAAAAATTAAAATAATAAAAATTTTATTTTTTAACTTTTGTTAATTTAAATTGCCAATTTATAATTTCAAACATAAAAATTAAAATTTTTTACTTATTTAATGTTATATATATAATTAAATATAATTTTTAACCTAAAAATTATGTTAAATTACCAAGATTATATATGTATTATATATAGATGTTAATAAAATAATAAATTCTTAGATTATTTATTGCAGCATTTGAATGACAGCTTTTTGGAAGAACCGCGACTTTGGAGCCGCACATAAGTAGTACTGAAAAAAGATACTGAAAGCAGCAAAGAATCAAATTCCGACACGAAATCTTCACTGCCCAGAGATATGTAATTGCATACGTATGATGGCACTCATTGTCACATATTCCCTATTTTATACTTATTTTATTTAATTTTTAAATTATCTAGATATTATAAATTTGAATAAATTTTGTAATTTTAAATATTAAATTTATTTTATGTAATGAATTTTAAATGGATATGCATATAAATTTTTTTCTTTATATTCTTTATTTGAATATATTTTTATTTTAATTGAATAATATTAAATATTTAAAATTGATAAATAAATTGCTTTTATATAGATAACGAATTCAACAACTTGAATCATGTATCTATTTATAAATATTTTTTATTTGTATTTTTATCTTTGAAAAAATTGATTTATTAATTTACATATTTAAATTCAAATATCCAATTGATACTATTACCTAATTTGAATGCAAATGCAAATGATAATATTAATAAATAAATATTAAACAAATTCAAATAGCATATAAATTAAATGAATTTGAATAACAACTACAGATGTATTTTAACCAAAATATTAGTTCACTTGTTTACATTTATATTGTTATAAATTACCGATTAAAATACAAAAAGAGGACTTTCTAAAAATTTTGAATGAAATAATTTTTTATTTTTCAAAATTCAATTGATAAAATATTTTTAAAAAAATAAAAATTTTTAGAAAATTAAGTTTATGTAATTAAATTTAAAAATGAAATTTAAATTTAATTCTATTGGCACTTCTTCCTTTTGATATTCAATATTTATTAACTAATAATAATTAATATGACTTATATTGATTCTTTGACATGTGTTTTGATTCTTAACTTAATAAATACACCAAGGATTTTGAAAGAATAAAAAACAAAAATAATTTAAAAGTTATATATATATATATATATATATATATATTCTTGCGTTCAAACCAGTTTTTAATTATTTTTGCATTTTACACATGTGACATTTAAAAGGTACTATTGATCCCCAAATTAATGCAATGGGACCTTTATCGAGCAACCTCTTTAATTGATGTTCATGTGTTTGATAAAAATCAAACATACTTACCATTCAACATACAAATCATAATAATCTTGAAAGAGTGCAATTAATTTATATATTTATTT
>JBBYHM010000020.1:5903061-5914079 GCA_038381775.1 Adansonia rubrostipa | reverse complement strand
GATTGCTATTTAAATCTATGATCGAAAATATTTTGAAAATCTTTCGTATCTTTTTACAGGGTGATTGGAGCAAGTGTAATTGTGATTGGGCTCTATCTGGTTTTGTGGGGTAAGAGCAAGGATCAACAACCTTCTTCATCGTCATCATCATCATCATCATCAAATAAGAACATTCAAATAGAAGAATCATCAAATGATGAGAAAATTACTGCCATGGATGATGATCTGACAACTACGGTTCCAATTCAAGATTTTGTTGTCCTGGATCTAACCTGCAATAAAGTGACACCTACCAATGAATCTGTCTGAAGATATCATGGTTCCTCCACCCCCCCTCCCCAAACATGGAACAAGTTTTAGGCAACTTAAAACTCCTTCAGGAATGTGTGGTAGAGAATAAGCTAATGAATGACAATAGAAAATAAACATCTATACTTGAGGCCAGGGATTAATCCTTCTTTTATACATGTATTTTGAGTTTAAACCAGGAATATGAGTGATGAGTCAAAACCTATACTAAATTGTTGCAGAATGATACAATATTATTGGGTTTGTTATTTAGACTCTTCATTTTTAATAAAATATATGTATTGAGCACTTACATTTGATAGATATTTGATATAGATATGAAATATAATCCTTAAATATAGAAAAAAATAGTAAAATATTAGTATTTGATATCTATGTCCGATGGATATTCAAATATGGTTATAAAATATGATCCTCAAATATATGAAAAATTTTAATAAAATATCCATTTTTAATACTTATGTTCTACAAATATTCAAACATAAATATAAGATATAATTTTCAAATATGTGAAAATTTTTTTAAAATTCATATATATATATATGTATGTTATGGATATAAGCACTAGATATATAAACACTAATTCTAAAGAAAGAAATAGCAATTATTAGAATTATTAATAAGAAGACTGTAATTATCTTTGTAATCCTATTTTATTTGCTTTAGCTTGCTCTATAAAAAACAAACAGTTGGTCAGGAATTGACCCTCCACCAATATATATATATATATATTAAAAATAATAAAAAATTAAAATATTTTATATTAAATCTTAAAATATAAAATAATCTTGAATTATATTAAATCTCAAATTACTATTAAAAAATAAATAAAAATAAAAATAATTTAAGTTAAATCTCAAATTATTATATAAAATATTTTATATTAAATTTTGAACTATTAATTAAAAATAATAAAAATTAAAAAACATTTTCTATATTATTATATAATACATAATATATATAATATATAATATATAATCTATAACATATAATACATGTAATATTATACTTACGTGAGGTGGGAGGGAACCAACCCCACCCTACGCACATATATATATTAGGTGAGGAGTCGAGGGAACCAACTCCCTCTCTTTATATTATATATAAAATAATATATTATATACATAAAATATTATATATTATATATAAATTATATATATTAAAAATATTATCTAAAAATAATAAAAATTAAAAAATGATTTATAATAAATTACAAATTATATAAATATATATAACATATAATATATATTATGTAATACATATATAATATTACAAATATAATATAATAATAAATTTTATATAAATTATATAATATATATTATACAATAAAAATAAAAATATTTTATATTAAACTCTAAATTACTATTTAAAAATAATGAAAATAAAAAATTTATATTAAATCTCGATTTACTATATAAAAAATAGTAACTAAATATACGAATGACTATAACTAAATGTATACATGAGTATAACTAAATGTATGTCTCACTATAACTAATTTTTTTATTTTTATATAATAATCCAAGATTGAATATAAAATATTTTTATTTTTTTATTATATATTATATATTATTATATTATATTTATAATATTATATATGTATTATATAATATATATCATGTATAATATGTATAATTTATTCATATCATTTTAATTTTTTAAAAAATAATTTGAAATCTAATATCAAATATTTTCTAATTTTTATTATTTTTAAATAGTATTTTTAATATATATAATTTATATATAATATATAATATATTATGTATATAATATTAATTTTATATATGTAACATATAAATATGTGTGTGTGTGAGATATATTATGTATAGTATATATTATGTATTAATAATACATAATAATATACAAAATATTTTTATTTTTTATTATTTTATATAGTAATTTGAGATTTAATTTAAAATATTTTTATTTTTGTTATTTTTTAAATAGTAATTCAAGATTATTTTATAATTCAAGATTTAATATATTTTTTTATGAATTTAGTATAAAATATTTTTATTTTTTATTATTTTTAATTAGTAATTATTTTTAAATAATAATTTATGATTTAATGTAAAATATTATTAATTTCGAACAATATTATTAAATTATAAATAATTTATATAATATTTATTATAATTTATAGTATATATATTATATTTTATAATATATTTATACAGGGGGTCGGTTCCTTTACCGAGGGGAGCCGACCCCCAATTACAGCTGCATGAAGTAAAAGCGAGGAAATAAAATAAAAAATAAAAAATAATTATAATATCTTAATTAATAATTTACATAATTATTATTTTTTAAAATTATTTTTTTATTTTACTTTTTAATAATTATCGATCCCTTTCATTTTTTTTTTTTTTTTGAAATTCTCCCAATTGATTGACGACGCCTTTTGACCTTCTCAAGGTGGACTGATACCCATATGATGTCTTGGATAAAAGAGCCTTGTCATTACCACACAGAAAGGGGTCATGAATGTGATCTGATTCAGATGGCAAGGCTTTAGGCCTCTCTCCTCGCTGCATACTAATAAGAATCCAGTCAATTAATGTCTGTAAATACATATTAAAAATTATTTTACTATTATTAAAATTTTTTTATTTAATATATTATTTTGATCAAAATAATCAATTTCATATCGATAGATATATCATTTTTATTTTGATATAAATACATATTAATATCAATTTATTTCGATATATCATTTTCCGTTTATCAAAATTTAAATATTTTAATTTATATATGAAAAAAATATTTTTACATATTAAATAAATAAAATTAAACAAATTTTATATATTAAATATTCATTAATTATATATAATATTATAAAAAAATTTATTAAATATAAAAAAATTAATATCAATCAAGTAATAAGATCAAAATTTAATCATTAAATGTACAAATAATTATATCCAATAATTATTAAATTTAAAAGTTTGTTATGTATACTATTTATCACATTTAAGATCAATATCAATTCAAATTTTTTTTACACGCTTATATTATATACTAATTGACACAGTTATTTTCAACTGATACTACTGAAACAAACAGATACATATCGATGCAATTAGTACAGATTAAAATTAAGACCGAAATAAAAATAAATATTTTCGATATCATTATATGTCAAAACCGGTACGAATTAACCGGTACGATACTGATTTTGATTGAATTAAAAAAATAAAAGAAAATTGTCTATTCCGAGGAAGAGGGGGCGTTGGGAATGGGTCAATGGTGACATAATCACCCGACTATCACTTACTCGCAGATAAACACACAAAAAGCGAAGATGGAAACTTACTATACTCTTTAACTTTTTATTTATTTTACAAATATCCGAACATTGATATAAAAATATACGAAAATATGACCTTTCAAAAATCTTTCAAATTTATGAAAATCTTGAAAAAAAATTAAATATACTTGTATCAAACACAACCATATTTAATATTTACATCCGAATCCGAGTAATATAGACAGAATAACTCAAAAGACCTAGCAAGAACGTGGAAAATGAAGACTATATTCGGTATGATGAGAATGAATCTATTAGCATGCAACAATCTTCAATGCATACTGTTAAGCCATCATATGATTTATCACCATTCAACTAAGGCCATCTATCAGTGGACCTTAGTGCATTATGCCGACTTTTATACAGGTCATAAAGTGTGCATCTTCTAGTTGCACTAGTTCCATCAATCACCACTTTGATCTCCCTATGCCAAATGACCTTTGGGCAGAGAATAGACTAACAGGCCACAGAGCTATTTTACTTCGACTCTTCATTAATCTTTAAATACCCATGTTCAACACTCTTGTTTTCGATGCATATCCGAACAGGGAGATGAGAATATGATCCTCCAAAAATCTTCTAAATACATGAAAAAACTATTAAAAAAAATTAAAAATACCTATGGCGGATATATACTCATATCCGATATTTACACTTGAGTCTGGGTAACATATCCATAGAGTTCTGTAAGCATTCAAAGAGGAACATTTTGCAACCATGACTGACAACGATGTAGCAACTCCACATTTCAATCAGATACATTCAGAACATTAAAGCAATTATGACAATCAAAACAAAGAGTCTCATATAGAAAATTTGGAAAGCCAAGATATCTATTAGCATCCGTTTGCGCAAATTATTCAAATCCCAAAATAAGTCTAGAGTCTAGTACAGGATACACGCTGCTATGCACAGATCTGACCTACCTCACAAGATCCGAAAGGCAGAGTCTTCATCTCAAGATGATACAACAACATCATCCTTCCCATAGATACGCTGAAGTTCACGGGTGGCAGCTTGATATGATGCTGAAAAAAAAGGAGAAGGAATTTGAGTTAGAGAATTTACAAAATGGACCTTTAAGGTATGCATCAGGTCAGTCGACTAAAACGGCTACATTACCTTTCCAGATGCGAAAGTTCTTTTGGTTGATTTGGGACCCTGTCACATTTTGAATTGCATCAAAAAGCATCTCCTGTGGAGTGTTCTTGAGCTCTTGAACAACTGCATAGATGGTCTTTCCGTTCTCAAAGTAAATGTGATTGTTGGGGTGTTTGGTCTTGCAATTAGCATGGCGCTCAAACTCATACGCATTCAGAGCCTGCACAAATAGATTTTAAATCATAAGGCAATGATACTCGGATTTAATAATTGGGTTCCCTCCCTATTACTCTTTAGCTGGGGAAAGCGAAAAGAGGAGAGAAGCTTTTCAACGAAGAACATTTTTGGTTGAAATCATGGAAGGAGATTGAAAAGCAGTGTGACTATAAGAGTAGCTTACTTTTTCAAACTTGCAGTCCTTGCAGCCACACATATACCCAGTCCCTTGTATATATCCTTTAAGGTTTTTCTGCCAATGAAAAGGTTGCCTTACATAAGTGAAATTCCAACGGTGACACGTTAAGAATAGGAAATAACTCACCTCCCGCGACCAGGAAACGTATTTCACAGCAACCCCATCGAGCATACCAGTTGATAACAAACTTTTGACATTGGAAGGGAAGTTGTTGGGAGACACCTTTTTAGCTGTCTTCGTTTCTTTGTGCTTTGAGTTGGTATCAGTTTTAGAATTACTTTTAGCTGCACTATTTTCATTTGAATATGGATTTGAATCAACCAACTCTTGTTGGCAAGGCACTTCTGAAGCTTGTTCTGAATTCTGATTATTCATCAATAAGTCATAGCCAGTAATAATACTGCCAGAGGGATTTGTCTCAGATTCATCATGATAGCCCCCAAACGATATGATAGAGCTTTCACCCTTGCTGTAGTTTTGATGCATAGATAAAATATCAGACTCTCCTTTGTCTTGTGTAGGAGACATTGCAGTGATGTTACAATCTGCCTTATGGTAGGATGGTCCCATTGGTATGACATTATCATCTTCCTTATCAAAAGAGGACACCATTGAAATCAGACTCTCATTTGGTTTAACATATGCAGAGGCCATTGAAATGAAATTTTCCTGCCCCTTACCATAGAAAGGGCTCAATGAAATTAAATTGGCATCTCCCTTCTCATATGACTGACCCATCGAAATAAAATTGCCATCCTCCTTGTCAAAAGGCTGACCCATAGACAAGATACTCTCATTTCCCTTGTAATTGTGGCCTGCAGATATAAAGTCACCATCTCTCTTGTTAAAGGTTTGATCCATTGAAATAAAATTGCCATCTGCCTTAGTAAATGCAGGGCCCATTGAGATGGTATTTTCATCGTCACTACCATAAGTTGGGCCAAGCGATATAGAATTATCATTCTTATTGTAAACAGTAGACACTGAAACTGAGCTATTAACTCCTCTACTATATGGGTGACCCACTGACGCTGGCATGCCATTGTTGGAATCCCTAACTTGATTAACTTTAACTTTCCTTATTCCACCAAAACTGAGACACGAAGAGGCATCTTCAATGGTATGGGACATAGACAAACCCACAGATGAACTATTACCATATTGATCCCCAAAATCCTTCCTTCCCATATTCATATTTCCGCTGTCAACAGAGGGAATGCTCCTATCAACCAAGTTGACAGTTCGCATAGGCTCAGATCCAAACAGACGGTCACTAAACTGGCCAGAAACTGACTGAAAACAGGAAGCATTGTGCCAAGGAGAAACATTCACATCTGCAATTCCTGAAACCGATGGGTTGTTCAAGGATTCTGTTGCTTGTTTCTTGTTGCTGAACAATTCTGGTGCAGCAGCATCCATAAACCACTGATGACTACGCTTTGGTTCAGATCTTGAAGAATTATCAGAACCCATCTCTTGATTAGTTAGACACGCACCATCTCTTGGCATCCATAAACTTTTTTGCTGGAAAGACTGCCCAAAATCAATATTACAGATAATCAAAGTGGGAGAATTTATTATCATATGACAACAAGAGTAACTAATGAGTGATAAATTAGAAACCTATCACATCGCAATTCAAGCACAAAGAAATCATTTCATCAGAAAATCAGGAGAATAATGTAGGATATATATATAGTGCATTCTTAGATCAGAAAGAGACAAAGATGGGTGGAAAACAGGCTAAAGTCTGATATTTTCATCTGAGGGTTTCCTAAATCAATCTAATAAATACTACCACAGATATATGATATGTTTCAGTGTATGAATTAGCTGCAAAATAAACATAGGTAGTCCAAGAAAACAAACACTCAAAAGTTAAAACCAAAAGGTTCACTTTCATACTTACGTGAACCAAATCGAAGTCCAATTGATGTGCTCTTCCAAGTAAGAATAATAAATTTTCCAGTTTCTCTTAAATCCTAACGAAGCTCAGAAAAAAAAATCCTTGGAGACATTTCCAGTCTTACATATTGACAATAAGACTTAGTGGGATAGTTCATTGTTCAGGTCTGCTTATAATAAGACTAATTATAAACAAATTAGCTAATAAGGCAGGTTTCTAGAATCATATCATGGCATTTAAAACCTTCAAAGAATTACCTAAATGATACATGTGCGAACCTGTAAGTGACAGCCAATGAACTTGCCTTTCATGGCTATAGCCTATTCAGCTTCTTAAGGTCTAAAACTTCCCTTATATTTCTTGCTAGATGGCCCTAATATTGCCAGAAATCAGCAATTTGTTAAAAACTGATAATAGTCAGACCATGAGATAAATTTAGAATAAGTCTGGACCAAAAAAGAAACTTTTTACGGCATTAAAGTTGCAATAAGCATAATCCAAAATTTTCTTACATAAATATAAAGAGGCTAACTATACGTTAATCCTATCGGGAACTTCATTGAGATAGGGTCAACTTCATTCGTTCATATAGTTTCTTGCAGGTTCAAGTTTTTCTCAAGAGTATTTGAATCAGAAGTACAACATCCAAATGAGTAGGATAGTACTAATAAAAATTCTATAGTAATCGAAAACTAAATAGTATAAATAAAGTACCTTGCAAGTTAAAACTCATTACGGTAACCCTGCAACATTCAACAGTTACTTCTTTTTTATTTTTATCTAAACATGTAATCTAGATAAAGCAGCAAGGGGATACAAGACAAGTGCAACAGTAATCAGACTAGTAGCCCAAAGCGAAGGCAGCTTCACTTATTCAAGTAAGTTATCAACCATACAGATTCTTTTCCATTTCATGCTAGAATCTTGTGCATAATGATGAAGATGAAATAATGAAAAGCATTTACCAGAAGAAAACAGATGTTAATAACATATTATGAATATAAGCACCGATGCTGTAGAATTGAAATGAGAACTATCTGAAGTTTGAAAAGCAAGTGCAAACTTACTAAATGTCCATGCATTTATATAAGTTACTGTATTTATACATTTTCCTGATGATCAATAAAGAGTAAAAGAAAAAAGATCATTTACCGTTGTTTGGTCAAGTAAAAACACAAAATGAAATCTTATTTAAATAAGGTGTTGTCTTTTACATTTTCTATGAAATTTTTTTCTAAAAAAAAGAACCGTATATATCTATACCCTACTTTGGACTCTTTTAGGTCAAGCTTACAAGTCCAAAACTTTAAGCAAAAGACAACTCAACCATTTGGACAATACGCATGCTGGACAACCATACCATGGTCCAATTATTTAATGTATGATTTACATGGAGTCAAAAGAAAAACCAAATTCTATCCACCTTGAAATTTTAAGAAAACATGAGAAAAAAAAAACAGTTGACATAGCAAAGGAATTAATCATTCATATGGACCTCCTTCCTTTGGTTATTAGAGTACTTATTTTGCGTTAAATCATAATAAATTAGATCTTGTTCTCATCAATAAATATTCAATAATGCTAATGTCTATAGTAACCACAAAATTATTTTACATAAAAAATTCTCAAAAGGAAATGTGTCCTTTCTGTTTTAGAAGGATACTCCCCCACCTAATATGGTCGATTGACTCTCAGACCATCATTTAGTGCATATCACAAGGGAAATAAACAGAAAAACAAACAGCTGGTAAAATGCAAGTAGTTTAGATCAGCATATCAGTCACAGAAATTGCTAATAAAAAACCTCCATAATGGTTGAACCTAACATATTTCACCTTGTCCACATATCCGTGGCACTTAACCATCCACAATGCTTTCATTAGAATTAAAATTCCTCAAGTTTTAACATAATGAAACCTAACATAAATCAAGATATAGGCACAGGTACATGATCATCATATTTAGTCTTTTACTTTCATTAAGACATTCAAATTCCTCAAATTTCTGGCATCAGAGAACCTGGCATAAATCTCATATTTGTATATCTAAGACACATAGTCATCGCCGTTACTTTTATTAGTACCTTTAAATTCCTCAATTCCAACAAAATAAAACCTCAAATAATACACCTTATCTTCATATCTAAGACATGTAATTGTCATGATGACTTTCATTAACACATTCAAGCTTACGAAACTAACATAAATCAGCATATCTAAATAATTCGGCTACCTCTGTAGTACGATAAGTTCATTATGACATTTAAATTCCTCAAAGCCACTAAATAGTAAAACCCAACATTAATTATCATACGTGCATCTCTAAGACATTTAATTAACTTTTCAGTACTGACTACTTTTCTTAAGACATTTAAATTCCTTAAAGCTGTGAAATAATGGAATCTAACATAATCACCACAACCACATTTCCAAGGTATGTGATCATGATTACTTTTACTAATTCATTTAAATTCTTAAAAATTCCGACATAATGGAACCAAATATAAATCACAAGTCATACACGTATCTAAAGGAAACAATCAGCAGGATTACCATTAAAACATTTAAACTTTAAATTCCCCAAAGCTCCAACACAATGGAACACACCATAAATCACGATATTTGCATATCTAAAGCACAAAATCATCTTCATTAAATTTATGTATGCATTTAAACTTCTCGTGCACCAAATTACCATTCAGCTAACAACATCCGATCTGGCGAGTCAATTATAAATACTCCTAGTAAGCAACAATATTCAAATCAAACATGAATCAATACCGATCCAAGTACACCAAAACATACAATGAAATCAAACAAATACTCATAATAAATGAGGGGAAAAAAATAACTTCAAAATCATTAACAAGCAAGCGCCAAAACTTAAGCAAAACATTTGCATGCAAAAAAAAGAGCTTGAATAAGAGTTAGGATCATACCATTTCTCGCCAATCTTTCAACTCAAAGAGTAAGTAAGACACTCAATCAAAGACCAAGCTTCTTTCAGACTCCAAAACACCTTTAGAAGATGAAAGGACAAATTAACCAAATCAATATAACCTTTAATCACAAATTTTACATGCATTAATCGATTTAAAAAGATAAAATAAACATTTTTATATTTACAACATAAGGTTAAAAAACCCACAAATTTTCTTCGTTTTCCTCCGAATTTTACATAGGAGTGCTTACACTGACTTTTCCAAGCAATGGTGTGAACAAAATCCCTAGAAATTAAAGATAAATGAGAAAATCTATCAAGCTAATACCTTTTCCGGAGAGATCGCCGGTGAGACTTCCCGGCGAGAACCCGCCGGAGATATTCAACTAATATTTTTTAAATATTCTCTGAAGTGAAAGGAGTAGTACGGGAGACATTTAGAAGGCAGCTGAACAGCTTTCTAACTTTTAAATAGGAAGGAGAGAAAGTCTTAGCTGCGATGCGTAGTACTTTCTATTAACGGACTCTTAATCATCATCGAGCACGTGTCCCAAAGATAATAGGGTGTATCGTGATCGTTAAATTTGATTACCAAATGGGGTTTAGCATTCTGCGGAAAACTATTGAAGTTTCTCTTTCATACAAGTGAAGACACGGTAATCTTCTAACGTATTAATATTTTTAAATTTAATATTTATTTATATATTTAAATATTTATTGAATTTGAATGTTATTATATAAATCAAATGTTGTATTAGATAATAATATTAGATAATAAATATAAAATTAATTTTAATAAATTTAAATTTAAATATTATAAAAATTATAGGTATATGACTATTTAATTGTTGGTTTTCTTCAAAGGAGAGTTTATATGTGTGCTAAGTGTAGGGAAAGAAGGCGTGGATCTGTACACGTGAACCAATAGTATGTGGCCATGTCATTCATTTTTTCTGTTATTTTTTTTTTAATTTTTTGGAGTTTCTTTTAGATTTCCACAGGGAAGGCAAGAGTTGGTAATTTTGAATGGGTAACGGCGT
>JBBYHM010000020.1:5873198-5888133 GCA_038381775.1 Adansonia rubrostipa | reverse complement strand
TGCAGGGTATCCTTGTTTTTGCCTCTGTTATGGCAACTCTTGGACTGCAGATAATCTTGGAGTCCGTGCGAACAATGATGTCGGATGTGAGTCACCTTTGATTATGCATTAAAATTCTCTTCTCTTTCAATAAATCTTTTAATCTATGTTGCTCCAGTGCTTTATTTTTCTGGAAGTACTCACGTCTGACATCCATGTCAGATACATATTTAGACATGGGTATGAGGATGTAACCCTCTAAATACCCTGCAAATACATGAAATAACTTAGAAAAATTGAACATACGCATATCCAACACACCTGAGTCGGAGTAACATAGGTTGGAATGACGATGAAATCTTTCTTTGTTTTGCCCAGGAGGATGAATTCAGCCTGACAAAAGGGCAAGAGAGGTGGGTCGTAGGCATTATGCTTGGAGTGACTTTGATAAAGCTTCTCCTGGTGTTTTATTGCCGCACGTTTACAAATGAAATCGTCAAAGCTTATGCTCAGGATCATTTCTTCGATGTTATCACGAATATCATCGGCCTTGTTGCTGTGCTACTTGCTAATTACATTGACGACTGGATGGACCCCGTCGGAGCTATCATCGTAAGTAAAACCCTTCTCGCACTTCTCTGATCTTCATTTTCCCTTTTCAGTGCTGCTCTATGTTGTCCTTCCTGGTCAGCTGGTAGCATGAATAATAAAGGAAATGATGTTCTTTAAGTTTGTCACTAGCTATGTTACTCTCTTCATTTTTCCTGAAGTACCTATGTTTGACACATTTTTGGACTGGGAATGGGGATATAGTCCTACGAAGACCATCAAAATCCATTGAAAAACTTAAAAAAAAAAAAATTAAACATACCGGTGTCAGATATAAACCCATATGCAACACTTACACTGGAGTTCAAGTAACGTAGGTCAATAAAACTGCTAACATTCACCATGTTATTATTGCTTTCATTTTATGAAAGAGTTACAAATACCATATGGATCAAGCCCTAGGCAATCATATATGACATTAGTTGAATCCATGGTTTTTAGAGATTTTGGCCTTGAAATCTTTTTAAATGTTTCGAATGACTAAATCGGGTAAGATTGTCATAATCTTCTTATATCTACGATAAAAGAACTGATGCTTCCATAGATTTTTTGGAAAATATTCGTATACTCATGACTTATATAAGCCTGGACATGTTACAGCTGGCTTTCTACACGATCCGAACATGGTCGATGACGGTATTAGAGAACGTGAACTCTCTGGTTGGAAGATCAGCAGCTCCTGAATATCTTCAGAAATTAACCTACCTGTGTTGGAACCACCATAAGGCAATTAAAAACATCGATACGGTCCGAGCTTATACCTTTGGGTCACACTACTTTGTTGAGGTTGATATTGTTCTTCCGGCGAACATGCCATTGCAAGAAGCTCATGATATTGGAGAATCTTTGCAAGAGAAGCTGGAACTATTGCCTGAGATTGAGCGTGCTTTTGTTCATCTAGATTATGAATTCAGTCACAAACC
Source organism: Adansonia rubrostipa (assembly GCA_038381775.1). Taxonomy (NCBI): domain Eukaryota; kingdom Viridiplantae; phylum Streptophyta; class Magnoliopsida; order Malvales; family Malvaceae; genus Adansonia; species Adansonia rubrostipa. The sequence goes on along the minus strand of JBBYHM010000020.1, from coordinate 5,886,622 downwards.
GGAGCATGCTCGTGCACAGACTCTGTAGGTAGAAGTTGCAGACTTAATAAATATTATTGCGATCAATTGTAATAAAAATTAACCTTAAAGATCAGCAACAAAGGAAGTCGAAATCATAAAATATCGGTTATAACGTTGCATAGTGGTTATTATTTAAATTATGGGATAGAAGGTTGCTATAGGAAGTATGATGGGCTTGCCAATGGTGTTATATTTTTGTTTCTACCAATAAATTCTAGAACTTTACGTATTCTTGGAAAATCGAGCCTTGTGATTTTTAAGTTTAATTTAGTTATTTCACATAAACACTTTTAAGAGACGATATTTAATAAATTTTGGTTCGAATTAAACTTCGAGTTTTTAGGAAGTGAGCCTCCAAGTTGAGGATATATGTTGCCCTGAAAATGATAGATGACTTTTGAATTAAGCTACACTTTTGTGTGCTTTTCATAGTAATATGATAAAAATAATACATAAATTTTTTAAAATATATAAGAAAATTTTCAAAATTTTTTATTAATTATTGTAATAAATAGAGTAAAAATAGTAAAATTTTAAATCCAAAAGGTAAATCACATTGTAACATATATTTTATATTGAATAAAATCAAGTAATTTAATAAAAAATCAATAAAATTTTAAACTCAAAGAACGTTCAAAAGACTTAGTGGTATGATTAGGGTTGGCAATTTGGAAGGGTAGTTTTTTACTTGCTCCAAATTCGACTTTGACATCTACGTGCATATAATTCAATTTCGTCTCGAATTTGGTTTTACTTAAAAGACTTTAATCCTGTGACCCCGGCTTTAGAGAGAAAATATCCCTTCGCAGGCCTTGCCCTACTTCAAAACTTTACGATGATACTTTATATTATATTAATTTTTACGAAATAAAATTAAATAAATATGATAAAATCTTATAAAAATTATGAAATTTTAACTAAAATATATTAAAAAATAGTTATAAAATTAAAATAAGAGTATTTTGATAAATATCTCAGGTTGAGCACTAGGTGAATTTTATCCAAAAATGAACCCCGGACTCGAGTCCAAAAATTTTAATAAAAAATCCGATTTGTCTAACCCGAGAACTTGATTTTTTTTTAAAAAAAAAAACACTTGTCCTATAAGGTCAGGTTAAAACTCTACAAGTTTAGATTATTTTAAAATAATATTACATAATTTTATTATAAACTGAAAATGTAAATACCAAATCCATCTCATTAATAATAATAATAATAATAATAATAATAATAATAATGATGATGATGATGATGATGATGATGATGATGATGATGATAATAATAAGCGTTTCCTTCGTGGCGCGAAATACGCAAAAACGACAAGAAGTTCATGGCGTTTCGCGCGTAGTTTCGAAGCGTCGAAACAACGTGAAAACATGTCCCTACAAAAGCCTTCCTTTAAAAAAAATAAATAATTAATTAAAATAATTTCCTTATTCGATCTTTCTCGTCTTCTTCTTCGTGTTAATCATATTAATTATTTTCTCCAAATTTATTTCTTCCAAATCTTAAAACTCCACGTCGTCGTTTACTTCAATCTTTCGATTCAATCTCAGAAGACCCCATTTCCCAGAATCTTTTTTCTTCATCAGTTGACCCTTATTTTATTGTTTATTTTATTTATTTTTGGCGTGTAAAAATTTTTTTTTCCTTTAACGTTTGACTAACCAATTGGTTCAATCAACATGTCGGCTGCTTGTTTTCTTTCGTGATTTATAAGCAAGAAAGTTCGAAATTGATACTTTATGTTATCTTATCATATATCCTTTTGATTAATCAATTTAAAAACACTCTAAAAGCTTAATTAATTTAGATTTAAACTTTGTTGGGCATCTAAACTCATAGTAACAGCACACATTCCTTTATAAAACTTTGGGGACAAAGAAAAGGTCAGATCTTTTATAATTTTTCGCAATTTCTTCCTCATATTTTCTGGGTTTTCTTTAATATTTCTTGGTTTTTTGTTTCTGGGGTTTTCTTGATTTGGTTAATCTTTTGATCTTTGCTTCTGTTTTTTGTTAAAAGTTTGATTCTTTTCTTTCTTTTTTTATACTTTTAAGGGTTAAGATGTCCATGATTTTTGTATTTTTTTAAAGTAATTGATTTGATATTTTTTATGGTAGTGATTGTTTTGCTAGTAATTGATTGATTTTTTATATTTAATGTTTGATTTTTAAGACTTTGTTTTCATGCTGTGTTCTGAGTATTACTTTGCCAAAAAAAAAAGAAGTTGCTTTTTAATGATGTTGTTTCTTGCATGTTTATTGCTTGCTTTGTTTGCATTTATTGAGTCTTCAAGAAACTTTATTTTTTTTGGGCTTTATCAGATGTTCATATGACTGCTTTAAATGAAATTCTTTGCTGCTTTAATTCTTGGTTTTTTTTTCTTTTCCTTACTAAATTTGTAAGAATTTAAGTTTATTTCTATTTGATTAAAATGATGTTTATTTTCCTTTTCTTTTTTTACTATTCAAAGATTGTTCCTAGGCTAAGGTTTTTTCCAAGAAAATTCCTAGTACTTTTCTTGTTTCCTTTTTAGTTTTGATTGGCTTAGGCTGACAATCCGATTTAGTTGATGCATGCCATGTTATTTGGACTTGGTTGTGACGTGGGTATATGTCCAACACGAGTTTGTTTTATTTTATTTTTTTAAGTTTTTTTTTCTATTTAGAAGATTTTCGGGGATTATATTCTCATATCTATGCTTGACTATAAATTGGATATGGGTTTCAAGCACGGATACTTTAAGAAAATTGAAGTGTCAGAGGATGAGTATATATCGAAAGCTTTTATCCTAGTTACTTTCCCTTTATATATTTTTGTTTGTTTATTGAATATTAATATGGCATTTCCAGGAAGCACGGAGGTTTTGGAATCGGGTATTTGCAGGCTTGACTTTAGTTGTTGCTTGAATATATGGTAAGGAAATCCTTTTGAGGAGCTATGAGATTTTGGTAGTTGTTTAATTAACTTGTTTTGGTAGTAAAGAGATAATAGTCTATGCTGTTCGGACTCCGGTGTGAGTTTCAAATATCGGTATATGTTCTACAAGGGGTATGTTTAATTTTTTAAAAAAGTTTTTTTGTATCCCTAAACCTATGGCTGCAAATGTAACAGACTTGGATACTTCAAAAAAATGAAGAGTCGGAGCAGTATAGATTGGAGTATTTCAGTTTCAAGTAGGTCCATTGAATTCTTTTTCATTTCTTCGGAACCAGACTGTTGATGCATTTTTTGTATTTTGTAGAATGCTGTTGAATTAAAGGAGTATCCATTTCAACTTAGATGAAGAAATGTCGAAAAACATGGAATCTGTCATTGCAAGATTAATGGGTCTTGATGAACTCCCGTCTCAGCAACCAGTCAATAAGCAGAAGCATGAAAGAGTGCTCTCGGAGAATTACCTACGTAAAGTTGCTTCTATAGGTGTTTGGAAGAAGCGGTCCTGTGATGAACGCCATTCATTTCAGTTCAGCATTGTTGAGCAAAAGGAGGTCAAGGATGCATTCGAAGCGATAGAATCATTAGAGAGAGACAAGGGAAGAGTAGACTTAATACCATCACGGGAAACAAATCCATCTTCAAGTGAAAGCTTTGCGGATGCAGAGTGTATTCCGGTGGATATCAAGCTTCAACCTTTGAAAGAAGTTCATTCAGGACAATCCGGGCCAGGATTCATCGATTCGAGAAAGGATTGTTTTGAAAATCGTTTTCCGAAACCAGATTATACGATGACCAAGCATTTCTATGATCAAGGTGGTGTCAGTTCTCACCTGCAATCCGGGCATGTAAGATTCTTACAGTCATCATATGCTTTTGACCGTGAAAAAACTGATGGACACGGGAAAGTTGGGAGTAGAACTGATCAAGAAAATCTGAAATTGCTTCAAAAACTTGATAATTGTTTTGTAAAAGATTCCCAAAGGAAATATGGCCTTAATAGTACTTGCACGGTTTGTAGATTACATCTTGAATCGAACAACAAAAGATGTCCTTCCTTTGGGAAAATTGCTGTTTCGAAACCAAAGCCTAGAGAGGTAGAGAATGCTACTAATTGTCTCTCATCTCGTGGTTCTAGTGAAGGTTCTTCCTTTTCAGGCAATAGGAAAGACAAAGGGTTTCTTAGTCATGTAAAAGGAAATTCACACACGCGAGTTAATGAGACAAAGAACTTTTCTGATGGTGTGAAATCTGCGGGGCATAGATCTATCCTTTCTGATGAAACTGAAAAGGAAATTTTCAGAAAAACAAGGCATAACATAAGAAACACTTCTTTGGAGCCACCAAGGTCCGGATTCAGTGATGATCACAGTTTTGCGAAAGAGCCGGCATTCATGAATGGTTCTTCCCCATATTTTTCTGATGGATCATATGTGACTCTGGAAGCAAAGAAGCAAATATCCAAGAGATGGATAATGAGTAAAGAGTTTCAGGAGAATGGGCTCACTATCAGAGGGAGGGGCAGAGGTGGGGTACTTGGTGAAATGCTTGCGTTATCGGACCATGGTAAACGTGCAAACTCTCGTAGTCTTTTAGGCATTAGGTGTAGAGATGGGTGGAAAAATGGGGGTGTTGGAGACTTAATAAAGTCCAGATCTCCTGCATATTCTACATCTGTCAGAAGTCCTAAAATCAGGGCTGATCAGAAAGCTTTCCATGATGATTCGTGCATGACTATGAGGCCAATGTTTTCTCTTAATTTGTCACGACTGAATTCGAGTAAGCAGGGTTCTGGTTGGAAACATGGTCGAGAACAAAGAAACTCCGGATCCATCTGCAAGAAGTCTCAATCTACTCATGACTTAGAGTCCGAAAAGAATCACTTGCCTGAAGACAAATATGTTATCCCTAATATTTTCAAGGACAACCTCGAGAAGCAGGGTCCCTCTGAAGAAAATTCTATACTTTCCAAGTCACTAAAGCACGATATTGATCATTCTGATTCTGAAAATAAAATCATGCCAATCAATCAATCGAATGACATCAAGGATCGAAATGTGTCTGCGGAGGGTTGTGTGTTACCTGATTCATCTATATGCACCACTGCATCTCCAAGCGTTGCCTCCGGTGTGGTGGTTACCGTAGAAACTGTGAGTGTTGACAAGTATGTTGGAAATCATAACAGGCAGCAGTTTGAATCGACAGGCTGCATTATGTCGGAGAAAGATTACGATTCTTCTTTTTGTATCACTGATGCTTCGATTCAACAGGTTCGATTTGTTTTATAAGATTGGTACTAGTATTATGTAATAATCTTGTCTAATCTTTCATCAAATGTTTAATAACTTTATCAATGAAATATTGCAGGAAGATATATCAATGAAAATGTCTGATGAGCGTAGCATGGACCCCAACATTCTTGTGAACTTGGAGACAGCTTATCAGCCGAGTCCGGTTTCAGTTTTGGCAGCTCCATTTGAAGAGAATTTTTCGAGTTCTAAATGCCTTCGAAGTGTCACTGCTAGCTTACTTGGTTAGTAAGATGGAAGGATTCCATGACCTTTTGATTCTTTTAATCATTTCTTATCTATTTAAATTTTTTTTATGTTATTGTTTTCTAGTAGATGTGAGACAGCAACTGGAATTTCTAAAATCTGAACCACTCAAAGGATACTCTGAAGGACCCGGAATGGTTGTGTCAACTGATGATGATGACAATGATGATCATGATCATGATACAAGAGAAGAGCCTCTAAAGGATTGTGAAGTAAATGAAGATTTCGCTGGGTCGTTCGGAGCTGAAGAGCTTTGGGATTTCTCTTATTTGGTCGATGCATTGACCGAGGCAGGTTTTCGTAGTAAGAATCCAGATTTAGGCTTCGATGGATGGCACTCTCCGGAAATCCCAATAAGCCCTTCAGTTTTCGAGGCATTAGAGAAGAAGTATGGCAAACGGATATCTTGGAACAGGTCAACAAGGAGGCTACTTTTTGACCGCATAAATTCAGGTTTAACGGAAATTCTCCAACCATGCTTCGGAGAACCAATGTGGTTAAAACCTGTTGCAAGAAGGCTTAGCCGTAGGCAAAACTTGAAGAATATTGAGGAAGAACTGTACATGTTCTTGGTTAACCAGGAAAAGGAAGCAAGAAAGGACTCATCCGAGCAAGTATTCGGGAAAGACGATGGATGGTTATTTTTAGGACATGATATCGAGTTAATCGGTCGAGAAATTGAGAATTCATTGATTGATGATCTGGTAGCAGAGATTGTTAGCCTACAGAGTTTTTGAAAGATGGTTTTCCCCTACTTTTTTCCCCTCATGGTTTTGGTAAATACTATATACATCATCAAAAACACAAGATTTTTTTTCGTTTGCATTTTTTTCATTCTTATTTTGCATATGTTGGACCCGAATATCAAACACGGGTACATTAAGAAAAATGAAGAGTCAAAGTATCTTAGGAGAGAAGTATATAGGAAAAATTTTGATCTAGTGAGGGTTTAAACACTGTCAGTCATGTTAGTTTATTGAAATTTAGAAATGCCTTGATGGTTCATATTGGTTCATTCTTTGTATTAGTGTGAAAAGTCAAGATGTGTGGATACGTGTGTTACTGTATACCTGTAAATTAGTGTCTCAAAGTTTTGTTCTTTGTTCTAAAATGAAAAAAAAATAAAAGAAAAATAAAAAGAGATTTTATGGTAATACTGTGTTCTTTTCCTATTCTATGTTTTTTATTCCCTAGCTCTATCAAGATTAGAGATGATAAAATGAATCTAAACTCAAAAATTTTTTTTAAAAATTTGAACTTTTCTAAATCCAATTTGATAGGAAAAAGCCAAGAAAATTTGAAAGTGAAATAGTCTAAACGTAAAATGACTTTTAGTTCGAAATGGTATAGATCCAAAAGAACTTAAATCTCAAATCTTATATGATCTAAATTCGAAATGATTTGATTTGAACTTGTCTAAATTTACCTAATTATCACCTCTTGAAAATAGGATTTCTCTCCATTTGGTATCAAATTTGCCCTTTACTTCTATACATCACTTGTTTCAAAAGTTAAAAGAACCTATAACAGTTACTGTAAATGGTAAATAGTTTATATTCTGCTGAATGCTAAGATGGATTCAGATTAAAGTTAATAAAGATTCAGGAAACCTTTTAACTGAAAGATAGTTTGAAGAAAATATGAAAATCACATAGAAGATTTAAAGTACCGTCACTGCAAGTTGAAGCAGATTGCAGGAACACGGTTCAATAGTTTCAGTTGTACATTTGAAAGCAGGAAAATGTTTATCAAGGATCATTCCATCCTCACAACTGTAACTTTGCGTTGTAGCCGTTATTTAAAATCCTCATTTCCGCTTCGGCTGCTATAAAATATATTGTAAGTTTTAGATCCTCAAAAGCAAGTTGCATCCATCAAATATGATATCCACGGCTTGTTGGGTACAAGTAGTGTGTTCGTTTTGATGGGCTCAATCCATATTAAGTCAGGTCAAGTGCAAGATTCCATGATTCGAGCTAACTTAAATCATTATTCATTTTATAAAAAATAATTTATTTAAATTTAATTTAATTATAAAAATACTTTTTAAACAGTAAAACAAATGAACTATTAAATTAATCTTGAGTAAGAGTTTAATAAATAATTTAGTCTCAACTCAACTTAGTCCGAACCATGAAACTATGAAATTGAAAGTTGTATCTTATATGTAATTTCTCGAGAACTTTCAAACCATATCAATGTTCGTGCATTGGGTGCAAATAAATTTAATAATTTTAAATACGCCATAAAAAATAAACGAATATGATCAAATATGGTTGACTAGTTTATTGTAAATATTTTTTATATAGTCACTGATGACTATTGAGATCCCCACCAAGCAAAGAATTATATTTTCCCATTTGATCCAACGTAATGAATAGGATCAAATATGGTTTACTACTTTTAGGTATAGCTAATCAACTTATCCTTCTAATTGGGGTTTAATTTAATTTAATTGGGTGCTTTTTTTTTTTTTTTAATGTAGTTGACCTTTATGGTATAATTTGGAGAAGGTTTCCATGAACTACTTTTAGGTGAACTAAACCATAGGCCACTATTCCAAATATTCCTTCTCTATCCACTTTATTTAAAACACAATTGCTAACGTCCTAAACTAAAACATTAGAAATATAAGTTTTAAGAATTTAAGGTTTAGACTCGTACAATCATATTTTAAAAAGTGATATTTAGTATATTTACATTGTTGAAAAAATTGGATTGGAACAATCGGTCAAACCAATTGAATTTGGATTCTATACCTGGATTAGTCTAAAGTATGTTATAGAATCGAAAGTTTATAGAGCCAACGAATCAAAACCAATTGAACAGGTAAAAAATAGGTGAAAAATTAAAACAAATTGGGTTTAAACTTAGTTCTAATAATAAAAAAAATTATTTTAAATAGTGAGAATTAAACTTTTAACTAATTCATCTTTATTAAAGACCATATAATTTAGCTAAATGTATATTTTACTTAAGTATCTACTATATTTAATACTTATTTAATAATTAAATTTTTTTTTAAATTAAACAATCAAATTCAACCAATGCAACTAGACCTGTCAATTATAATTCGAACCCCAAAAAACCTAAATAACCTACCCAAATCCAAAATCAATCCAACCAGATTTGACCAAAGAAACCTAAATTTGAAGATGACCCGAATAATTGACCCAAAATAATCAGAATAAAAAATCACCAAGCTTGATAAACCTAGTGTTGAACCTAATTGAACTGAAATTGATTAACCAAAATGTTAAACTCACTGATTTGAACTCGAAATGATTTGAAATCGAAATTAGTCAAACTTAAAATGATCTGAAATTGAAGTGACTTAAACTCGAAATAACTAAAATCTGAAAATGACCTAAATATTTAATCAGCTGAATTAGTGTCACCTAATCTAAAACCAATCCAACCCATCTAATTTATAGATCTAAGTCCAACTATTTAAACAAAGGACTTGAAACTTTTATATATTTGACCTCCGATCTTTTTTTTTTTTAACATTGTAGGTCTAGAATTTGAGTGACCTTCATTAAATATGAATATGCATTGATATATGTATAAGTATATATATATATATATATATATATATTTATATATACATACACATATACATACATATATCAACGACTCCATCTCTTCAGCTAGCACCTGCCCCAAAACTCAACCTATATATAGACATACACTTGCATATCCTCCAATCCATCGAGAAAAATACTAACTAAAGCAAATCTTCATCAAATTTGTCGCTGTTTTTCCCTGCAAGAAAGCAGCAAATGGAAGCCCACAAATTCATTTCAGTACTTCTTACCTTCACAATTGCATTATCCTCCACTTCAGCAAGAATGCTTGATGAGCAACCCTCAAACCTGTCCAATGATGTTGTGACACCTGTAACTGATGAACCACCATTTTCCACGTCATCATCAGGCACCGAACCTAACCCTAGTATGGCTGCAACCACAACCACTGGTGGTGCCAACCCTGGGAACCCTGACCCTGACCACCAAACATTAACCTTCTTCATGCACGACATCCTAGGTGGATCGAACCCCACGGCTCTGGCAGTGACTGGTGTTGTCAGCAATCCAGCACTCAATGGCCAACTTCCGTTTGCCAAACCCAATGGTGCGAACCTCCCAGTCAACAATGGCGTAAATCAGAACAGTGGTAACACGGGACTTATAAACAACAATAACGTTCCATTACTCACTGGCCTTGGTGGAAACACCCAAGCCTTGTTGCAGAACAACAATGGCGGTGCAGCATTAAACTCCCCAATCTTAGCTGGTGGCCAACTTCCATCAGGATCGACACTTCAGAAGCTTATGTTCGGAACGATGACTGTCATTGACGACGAACTTACAGTGGGTCATGAGCTTGGCTCGGGCTTCCTTGGCAAGGCTCAAGGGTTCTATGTGGCTAGTTCGATCGATGGAACTAGTCAAACCATGGCATTTACAGCAATGTTCGAAAGTGGACACTATGCTGACACACTTAGCTTCTTTGGGGTACATCGAACCGGTGTTTCGGAGTCCCATTTGGCCGTCATGGGTGGCACTGGAAAATATGTTAATGCGCAAGGTTTCGCCATTGTTAAGACTATACCAGGAAGTAATAATCAGCAGAATGAGACCGATGGCTTTGAGACAGTGCTGGAGTTCACTGTTTATGTTACCTATTAGATATGATTTCTGAATGTTAAGAAAAGAAAAGTGAAATTTTATGTTGATTTATTTGGAAAATTGTAATTTGTTATGAATCTGAAGCAAGAATGGAAAATTACAATTTATTTGTGTAGTACTCTCATCTAAATTTTTTTTAAAAAAATGGGATTTTTATGTTTTAATTAGAAGTGTTTTTCGATGGTTGCGATTGAAAATTTTTTTAGTTCGGATCGATTTGATTTGAAATTCTATTTTACTGTTTAAATTTTTATATTATTATTTTTAATTAAATATAAATAAAAATATTTTATTTTTAATAGTAATTTAAGAAGGACTAATCGGAATTACAAAAATTACTATTTGACTTGTGAACATGCCTAATTCAAACATAGAAAATCTAAAGACAAAATTTAAATGAACTCACTTTGTTTTTATAATTAGTAGTTTGTAATTCGGGATTAGCAACATGAATTACAAAACCTCTTACTTAATTTAATTCATGAGCAAGTCTAATTTAAATATAAAACAATTCAAAGATAAAATTTGATTGAACTCAATAATAAACTCACTTTTTTAATTAATAATTTTACAAAAATCACTTTTTTTAAATTAAAACTATATTAAAAGTAACGATTATAATCAAACGTTACTAAAATTAAAATATAATTAGACAAATTCAATATTAAACTGGATCAATTTCACCATTGGTGAGGCTGAACTTGAGATTTCAAGATTCCAGGACCTTCTCCTTTCATTAAGAGAAAGCCTCATTGGCTACAAGAATCATCTCTTAAATTAATTAAGTTAATGGATTTATATATTTGCATATAAATACATTTTCTCACAGTTATCAATCTAAAACCAACACTTCCTCCACGCTAATTGAATTACATAAAAATATGGGATAATATTTTTGTTCACTTCACAATATTTTACATGATCAACTAATTGTAGTATCTGAGAGTGCCTAATTAGTTCCTCTGTCTTTTGAATTCAATACAACTCATGATTTTGATTGCCTTCAATTCCCTGTCTCGAACCATGGATTCCCCGATTCAAATTCTCTGGTTTAACCTGTTGATGATATCAGCAAAGATAATCTCGATGTTTTCCAGTGTTTCGCCATACAGCAAGCCATGCCACATCCCAGGGTAAAGCTTCAATGTCTTGTCTGAACTTGCTGCTACTTCATGTAGTTTTTGGCTAACACCTTTATCTGTTACTCTATCATCTTCTCCATGGAGAACTAGAAATGGTAATGAAATCTGAAATAATAATAATAATAATAATAATAATAATAATAATAATAATAATCGTTGATTTTTTCTTTTCTTTTTCAATATTCCGGTTCAGATGATTTCTTGGTTACTTATATTACTCGGACTCATATATTAGTATCTGATACTAGGGTAGAAAATGAAAAAATAGAAAATCGGTTGGAATTCTAATGTTCTATTTGATTTTGAATAAAATTGGCTTGAGTAATAATTAAATATATTCAATTTGATTCGGTTTTCAGTTCCTAAGTTAAAACTCTTAATTTATTTGAATCAAACCCAATTCTATTTTAATTAATTTTTAATTTTTATAACATAAAATAAATATTTTATTTCTAAAGTAGTGATTTTTTTTAAAAAATGTTATAAAATATTATAAATATTTTTTTAATTTAAAAGATGAACCAAACCGATCTAAGTCAGTGGAATTCATTTGGGTTGATTTGGTTATAGACGCTATTCGTTTCATTTAAAAAAAAAAACCCTAGTATTACACATCAACTTTATTGATCTAAATCGGTAAAATTCGATTTGAATCAATTTGATTATTGATGCTATTAAGTTAAGTTCATGGAAAAAAACTATAGTATTACACATTAAGTTCATTTTTTTTTCAAAATCGAATTGAACCATTATCATCTTTATCGGATGTATGTATCTGATAAAGATATACTTTTTCTAAATTTTTTACCATTATCATCTTTATCGGATGTATGTATCTGATAAAGATATACTTTTTTTAAATTTTTTTCATATCATTGAAGGATCATACTTTTATATTTATGTTTGAATATTATTCAGCTTTGATGTTATGTACTAATATTTTTGAAAAAAATAAGAATCAAGATAAAATAAATTTTCTTCCCTATATTAATAATTTTTTTTCATTTGTTTATACCTCATTAAATCTTTGTTCAAGCTCCATGCTTGTCTTTAGAAGTTCATAGCCTGTTTTCAAACAAGGACGTCCTTTGTAGCAATATGTGTTAGCTCTAACCTGTAAATTAATTAAGTTATTGACTTTAATATATATATATATATATATATATAGTTAAAATTCTAAAAGAAAAAACAAAATAAATACATTTTAAAGAGACATCATTGAAATTCTAATTTGAATATTTCATGATCAAATCTTGAAAATTAGAAAATATGATTGATTGGATCTGTATTTGCTTGATCAATTCTAACTTTTGTTTTTTTTTTTTAGACAAAAAGGAGTAGAGGTGTCATGAGTTGGATCATGTTGTGGTTCAAAAATTTTTTTTATTCATGTTTAAGTGGGGTTGGGTTCAGACAAACTTGAAAATTTATTTTACTATTTGAAATATATAATATTCAAAAATTATTTTTATATTAATATTTATAATTAAATTTAAAATATATTATTTTATTATATAAATAGTAATTCATGTTGGTTCGAAACATAAAAAATCTTATTTTGTCTCAATACAAGTTAAGACTTTTAAGTCAAGCAGACTATCGAACTTACGAAAAGGTTTGCAAAAAAGACTTAAAATAAAAAAAAGTGATGGATACTGAAATTTAAATTTTAAACTTAATAAATATAACTTTTTAATGATAATTACACGGTCTAAGTAAACTAAACTTCAGTTTTCAACTTTTTTATTTTTTGGAAGGCAAATATTATTATTTTTACAGATTACTAGGAGGAGACGATGAATACCTGTGCTCTTATCTCGGGCTGTTTAAAAGCAGCATCAATGATATCTTGACTTAGAATTATTCTCCAAGTTGGAATAAAATTTGCAAAGCAATTTCAAAACAGCTATGACTACGGGATGTGGTTTCATTTCATCTGCAATCTGTTGATAAATAAATAAACAAAATAAAAATATGTTAATTTTTTTATCACCACAAAATAAGAAACTTTTAAAAATAAGTTAAATGAATGATAAAAAAATATTTTTTTATCTTGATTTTAATTGTATCAGAGT
>JBBYHM010000020.1:5860832-5873098 GCA_038381775.1 Adansonia rubrostipa | reverse complement strand
AATATATAAAATTTATTTAATCTCATTTATTTTATATTTAAAAATATTTTTATATATATAAATTAAAAATATTTAAACTCTAATAAATATAAAATAATATACTAAAATATATTAATATTAATATATATATATTAAAATAAAAATAACATATCTATCGATGCAATATTGACTACGTTGATTATAACAGTTGATTAAAGCTATAGATAGACTTCCTAAAAGTTCGGACCGTTAAACTAAGGCAATCTTGCTCATTGATTGAGGTAAAGAGATTTGACATCCTAAATCGGCCAACTTTAAAGTCATGAACGACAAATTAAAGGGCCTTTTACAACAACCACGACCAGAGATGGACAGGGACTCTGATTTTTACTCCTCAGATTTCACCTTAATAAATTCAGTTTTTTTTTTCTTCACAAAATATGTAATCTATTTTCTCTAAATGCACTTAAAAGGTTGATTTAATAATATTATATATAATTCTATGAATACGATATTAAAAAAATAATTAAAATATGATTTGATATGATATAAAAAATAATTATCTTAAAATTTATGTAATACAAAAAATAATATATCAAAATTTTATATACATAATAATTAAATATAAGTAAAATATAATAAAATATATAAATATAATACGAGTAAATAAATTATAAAATTTACTTAAAATTCATTTAAATCTAATCAAAACCATTCATCGTATTAAAATTCAATTATCTTTATAGGATCTTAAAATGAACTATACACACTTAAGAATTCTAGATGAAATCTTAGCCACCAGATAAATATGGTCGTAATTCCCAAGTAAGACTTTGTTGTAGTTCTAGGATTGATTTTTTCAAATGAAAACAACTCTAACCGCAGAAGTGCAATTAATATTGGAAAAGCGAGTGTCTTTTTAATTTTTTTTTTAATTTTTAAAACCCAAGAATGTTGACTTTTCTCTAAGAAAAATAAATGGAAAAATAACAGTTTAGTCCTAAACAAGCAAATAGCACATGTCTATTCTGCTAACTAAATTTCCCTCTTTAAATAATTGCCAAATCCTTGGGTCAAACACGTTTTCTTTTTTCTCTTTCAAAAATGTATTAAAGTTTTGGCTAAAAAGTCTTTAAATGATTTTTTAAAATAAATTTTAATATTATAAATATTTATTTTTTATTTATATCAATAAATTTTTAATTTAAAATGAAATACGATTTATATTAAGTATTTATTTGAATATAAATTAAAAATTAAAAAATAAAAATATAAGTAGATTTATTCAAAGATTAATAGTTTGAGCTTTAATAAAAATTTTTTTAATTTCAATCAAAATTGTTCATTAATAATTTATTTAAATTTAATTATAAAAATAATATTAAAATAGTTTTGAATGTAAACTTTCAATTGAAGTTTGATTTGGTTTGAACTTAAATAAAAAAATAAAATTTTAAATCATTAGTACTCAGGCTCGATTTATATAAATCAATCGTAGGGCCATGGTTAGTTAAAATGGTAAATTTCAAGGTTTTGTTTATTAAAAGGTTGGCTACCACATGTGGTCTCCCAGATTAAAGGGAGTTTAAATAAAAAAGAGGTCATGGTTTTGGTAAAGGACAAAATAGTAAAGGGCAGCATTACCTTGCACATAGGTGCAACCAAGACAGCCCCATCCCAATATTCTGGCTTCTTTCTATGTACCAACAACAGCACTGCTCCCCCCATTGATTCCCCTAATAAAAACCTCATCTTCTTTTTATTTTCCTTTTTCTCTGAAAAATAAATTCCATAAAAAAAAGTTATAAATGGAAAAATAAATTGGGAATTGAGATTGAAGTGTTTAATCTCGATCTGTCAAAAAGAGTAGTAATTAAAAGGTTGAAAAAATGAATATTTTAATACCACATATTTGGGTGAAAAAATTGGAGCAATCATCCACAACATTGTCAAAGCTTGAGATATAGCCCTGCAATCCAGAGGACTTTCCATGGCCTTCATAATCTATTCCATGAACTGCAAATCCTGCTTTCACCAGTCGAATTGCAGTACCTGGATTAATCAATAATAATAATCACGTTTATCAGAAATTCAGATAATCAGTTCTTCTTCTTTGTTTATCGTCATATACATACATATATATATATATGTACAGACTTACTGTTCATTGTGATGCTGCACTCCATGCCATAACCATGGCAGATGAAGATTAAAGCTTTGGGTTCTTCATTCAGTGGAATCCATTTGCATGTGAATAGCTTTAGTCCTCGAGAATTCAATATATATTCCTGGAGGATTATTTAAAAAAAAACAATTCAATTTTACAGATATTCAGAAACTGATAATATATATCTACATTTATAGCTCCAAGATTACCAACCTCAGCATATCGAACAGTTCCGTTTTCAAGATCCTAAAAGACATAAAAAAAAAGCCAAAAATAAATAATCAGAATAAAAGTATAATTACCAAAACATTAAACTGAGCATGTAATAAAAACAACAGAATCAAAAACCAAAAAAAAAAATAATAATAAGATGAAGAAGAACTTGAACAAACCATGAATTTCTTTTTAGGGAAAACTGAAAGTTTATGGATTTTTAACTTAGTGATCAAAAACTATGGGAGAGAACAGAGTATTGGAAAGTGATGGAATCAAAGATTTACACGAAAGCTGAAGCTTTGATGAGTTTGAGATGATGTTGTGATCAGAAGTTATTTATATATATATATATATATATATATATATATATATAGAGAGAGAGAGAGAGAGAGAGAGAGGCGGATATGAGGGCTTTGGCTTTTGCGGCTAGTTGTTTCTTTATCCCCACTTGGGATACAAGGGTTTGAATTGAATCTCTCAAATTGTCTACTAATATAAAAATTCAGATTTTTATTTTATATTACAAGTTAAATTAAATTAAAAAATAAAGAAAAAAAAGTCAAATAAATAATAATGTCTAATTATATAAAAAGGATATTCACATAGTTTAATTTTTTTAATACATATTTTTAAAAATACCTAATTCTTTTTTAATTATTTCCTTG
This sequence comes from Adansonia rubrostipa, assembly GCA_038381775.1. NCBI lineage: Eukaryota > Viridiplantae > Streptophyta > Magnoliopsida > Malvales > Malvaceae > Adansonia > Adansonia rubrostipa. Next base: position 5,870,071 of record JBBYHM010000020.1, on the reverse strand, counting down.
ATTTTTAATAAAATTACCAAAAAATTCTTACATTTCAAAAAATTATTTTCTAGGTTTATTTCTTAAAACTTATAATTAATTGAGTTTTTAAGGGGAACATGAATTAAATGTGTGGAAAATTTCTTTTATATATTTTTATAAAATTGATGCGACTTTGGGGTTGATTTTGTGGAAGGGATGGATTTACTATTTCTTGAAAAAGTAAGAAATTGGATTAGAAATTTCTTTTTTCTACAAAGAAAGAAAATCAACCATGGTATTAATTACAAGAAAGGAATGATGGGAAGACTTAGCATGACATCTTAGAAAACGGAATTGGGTTTCTAGATTTGCATTTTTTATATATATTACGTAGAAAACCAAATAACTACTAAATGAATGATGTAATTGAATTAAATAGTGAATATTGAGGATGATATAAAAGCTGGAAAATTAAGCACCGAAATTCTTTCTATATGATTTCATTATTTTTTTTTATTTTATTATTGACTTCTTTTGCCGATTGATTTCATCATTCACTTGGTCATAGTTACAGCTAGATTTGTTACTAAATTGAATCTAAATGATGATCAATTTGGTATAATTTAAATTATTGTTTAATTAATAAAATATTATTTTTATTTAAATTTTATTATAAATATTAATAAAAAAGTATTTTATTTTTTAATAATATTTTGAATTTATGAAATGGGTGTTTTTGTTAGCCCAAATCAAAGCCTAAATAAAGAAATGAAATTTTTTTGGGGTTTTAGTCTAATCTCTAAGCACTTCTGGTGATTTCGACTATGTTTGGCCTTTTTTTTTTTAAGAATAAATATTTTTTTCTCTCCCTAAAAGAATTTTGAAATAAATATAAATTATTTACTTTTGTATTAAAAAAAATAAGAGAAAGCTCATCTCTCTAACTTTTCTCTTATTTATTTTTTTTCATAAAAAATAAGTAACTTAAAACTTATAAGATGGTAGATAAGTGAAAAAAAAAAAAAGAAGGGGGAAAATTATGCTAAACTGCCTTATGGTATGGGCTATGTGGGTTGGGATCCTATGATTTCAACTTTGACACTTTGGGACCTTATGGTTTGTGCTTATACAGAGTTATGTACTTTATTACTTTTCCATCCACTTTCATTACATTTTTCATTAATTGATTCTATAATACAAAAATATTAATTAAGTGGCACAAAGATATAATTTTATAAAATAAAGTAGTAATTTTATAATTAACCTAGCAAATCTAGCATAGCCATAACACAAGAATCATTAAGGAGAAATAAATATAAAAAAATGTAGAGACAAAAAATTATTAGGGGAAGGTGTACGATCAATGCACTTGGTATTCGTATTTGAAGTTGCTTCTAAAGTAAGAATCAAGATTGAAAAGACACAATAAAAAAGAGATGGCTTTTGGATATTTCACTTAGTTGTACTTTCAAGAAACGAGAGAAAAATATGCAAGTAGTGAGTTTACGTGAGAAAGGGGTGGGAGTAAGATTGCAAGTTAATTTTAAAATTATAATTAGATTAATTTTGTGTCACTTAATTAATTTTATCTGCATGATAAAATTAATTAACAGAAAATATAACAAAAGTGAATAAAAAAATAATATAGTATCTAACTCTGCACATAATATATATCACAGAGTCCCAATAAGTTAAAGTTGAAACCATGGGAGTCCTAATCTATACATAGCTCATACCATAAGGTAGTTTAGTACAATTTTCCTCAAAAAAGTGTTGAGATGGAACATTAAATGCTAGCTCTTTAAAATGGTTACGTAAGTCAATTAATCAGGTTTTGAGATATTTTAATTGACTTTTTCTTTCTTATATTTATTGCTTTCTTTATTTTTCTCCTTCTTGTTTATTCATATATATATTTATATATTTTTCATGTAAGAAACTTCAAAAAGTTTAGGATAAAATCGAAAATAAAATTTTAAAAGTGATGAAATAAAAGAGATGAACCATTTAAGTTAAACTCAGATTAGTATATTCATATTTCTTGATTTGCTTGATTGATTGGCTAGCTCTATCTCTATCTCTATGTGTGACCCAAGGTGAGGTTACCTTTTTAATTAAAATAAAAACTTGCTAACAAAGCATGATAATATTGTATAATCACAAATTATAATAAATCAGAAAATTTTCCTAACAAGTGTACTAAGGTTAATTATTAACATTATTCAAACTTTTATCTGTCCTTTTGCCCTGGTAGATAATTACTTCTTTTTATAATATTAATTATCTTAAGAATTATTCATATAAATTTTACAATTATATATATTATTTTAAAGCATAATATAACTTTAAGATATAGCATTGAGTTTGTACGTGACTTTAATCTTAATATTTATAATTTTTTTAATTTTTTATATTATAATTTTTTTAGCTTCGAGTATGTATAAGATTTTAATTTTAATATTTATATTTTTTTATTAATTATAATTTTTTTAAGCTCAAAAAAATAAAATATAAAAAGTTTAATATTTACGATCTTTTAAACTACGGTAAGTCGAAAAAGAAAGGGAAAGCTACCGGTCTCATTAATTTCACACTGAAATTTTCTGGCGGTCAAAAGGGATACGAATTGGATTGGTCTTAAAACCATCCGAAAAAACAAAAGGCTGACTCTTATCCCAGCCATTTGCTTTTGCAATTTGATTAGAAATGGTTGCCGCGGACAAATTGTCATAGCCACTGGAACGGCAGCTTTGACCAGTCGAACCACCTATAGAGTCCCAAATGGAGGCTGAATGAATTAATGCCTGATATTTTCTTTACAAGTTTCTTCTCCACCTTTTGCCTACTCGTTTTCTCAGCAATCCCTCCGATTTAATTATAAAATAATCGTGAACCTCCTTTGATAGTGCAATAGGTCGATTCAAACGATTTAATTTAAAGAATTAACTTAATGGATCTCTATAAAATTTTAACTGAAATCGATCAAAATTATTTTCATGACTGACAAAATCGAACCAAGTTAGCTCAATTCGGTCGATTATTTCGATTATTTGAATAATAGGTTTGGGTAGTGGTATAGGTCATGGTTTTATTTTAATTTTATTGGGTAATTGTTTAGGTGGGTTTAATCAAGTAATTAAGTAGGTCGGTTCTTATTTATTCCACAAATAGCAAACCCAAACTGACCGACGTAATCCACTATACTCCATGTTAATAACCATTTCAGATCAAACTCATTTTAACCGACCCGATTCAACTGACTAGTATCGGTTTCATCGACTTTTGCACACCCTGCCTAAAATGTGCAGTTTTTCATTTTTCTCAGAGTTTACATTCTAGATGAAGTTAGTAGGGTTAAGCACAAATCGACTGATCTAATCGATCAAAGTTGACCTTTGTTTGAGTTGGTCTAATCGATTTTGATAAAAAGTTAGTTTAAATAGATTATTCAATTGGTTTACAGTTTTTTATTTTCTAAATCAAGCCCACTGAACTGATAAATACCAAATTAAAAATAAATAAATTATACATTTTTATTTATATCAATCACACCCAATCAAGCTATCTTTATCGACCCATAATTTTACCCTTCACACTTAACCCAATTATCCTCCTCAACCCAGAAATGACATAATGGACCAAATTGAACTGATTAATTTTGGTTAAGTTATTTCAATTGCTTGCGTAAAGTCGAACTAGTTCAATTGATTCTATATTCAATTGATTTGTATAATTTTTATAATTTTAAACCAATTTGATCAAATACTCATCCCAAACAGTTAAAAGATTCTTAGACCTAGCATTGTTCTAGTATCTAAACACATAGTTAGTGTTCAATAATGAGAAAAAAAAATAAAAATTGTGCATTTGATTTGAGTTTTCATTCAGTTGGCTGCATGAATATTTATCAATTTTAATAATCAATTAAGCTTTGCGTATAAGAAATAGTGTTACATATAATAATTAAAGATTGAATTGTGATTTTACGAAGTAAAGATATCAATTTTTTATTAATGCATAATTTTTTTCAAAAGATAAAATCATAATGATAAATTTTTAAACTTTAAAAGATAAAGTAAAGTCCGATAATTCTTATATTAATAATGTTGATTCACGGTGATGCCTTCCTACAAAAATCAATATTAACTCTTAAAGCAAAATATAGCCAACATCTTCAATAGGAAAGTAATGTTTAGAGAAATCGATTTCACATTTATTAATGGCTAAGAACTTTTACATACTTAAAGGCCACAATCACTGTGAAGGGAAAAAAATCCAAAAGCTGAGTCAAAGTCTGGAAATAAAATCATTGCACCTAAGTTAGAAATTTACATGATCGGATCATAATTTAATTTATTTTTAAATTTTTATTTAAATTTATTTTTGATTTGATTTTTAATTTTATTTTATTATTTAAAAATATAAACATATTATATATATTAATATAATTAATTTTTTAATAAAATTATTATATAAAATAATAATTTAAATTAAACCAAATCGATTCAAATTGTTAAATATTTTATTTAAATATAATTAATCACACCCGTTATGCGGTCACGACTAACACGAACGTTGACAAGTCTTTTAGTATGCATTGGCTATTTAAGTAATTAGGTCGTGTAACATTAATTGCGTTCATAAAATCCACGGGATATATACCCTTTTTTAATTCAATATGCAAAATATTAATTTCCCAATTTTTACATCATAAAATTTCATAGGGTTCTTTATCTATTTTAAATCCAAAGATACATTTCTCCAAGTTTAAATAGCAATATCTATATATATATATATATATATATATATATATTTATATATTACAATTTTGTAGTGTGCTATAGCTTGAAAATTCACATTGTTTTTTTTCTTTAGAAATTTGATACATAGAATTAATCAGTGTTTATTTGTATTAATTAATAATTATTTTATGAAAGTTTTTTTATTTAATATATTACTTTTATTAAATTTAAAAGAATTATTTAACACTTTTTTTAATATATCAATCTAATCGTATCACTAGACACTGATTAATATCTATCAAATAAAATGAAAAATTATCATCGAATAAAAAATCCCTGAGCTAAGAAAATTTCCTTCAAATTAAGAGATATTAGAGTTGCAATTGAAAATATAACTAAAAACAAAGAAAAGATAAAACAATACTATTTTATATAAATTAAATAAATTTAATAAGAACTTGGTCAAAGGAGATTTGGTTAACAATTACAATGACTCGTAACTATATGAGAAATATATATATACATATAACATTCAATCACTTTCTTTCTTTTATTATCTTAATAATACATAGATGTATCATAAGTCATTTCTTATTGGAAGAAAATCAATAATTATTAAATATTATATAATGACTCATAACTAAACCATTAAATCTCTATTTAATTTTATATGACAAACTCACATTGCTTAATTTTATCCCTTTGAATTATTTTAATTAAAAATATCATTTTCATAACTTCATTTTCCTAGCCCCCTACAGTTGTCCACTGATCCCTTTCTTTAAAGGTGATTAGCTAAAGATAAGGTTTTTAAATCTAATCTTTGAAAAAAAAAGGAAAAATATTATTTTTTAAATGAAAAAAATCATAAAAAAATACTTTGCATACTTCTAGCAATATTAATTTTAATAATATATTGGAGTTGATCTAAATATATCATGAAAAATAATTCCCACTCTCTCCTTATATCTCCTCATATATATATATATATATAATTAAAATAATGATTTGCATGGCAAACATATATTCACTAATGTATCTATTTGTATTTTTTTTAATAATAGGTTAGGAAGATTATTAGATTTTATTCGGGTTTAATCAATCCATCTGCATGTAAAGGAAAGAAAAGGAAAAGAAAGGAAGGTTGAGGAAAGTAAAAGAAATGTATATCTTTTGTTTGGATAGCTTTTTTACCTCTTAGTTTACTCTAAATTAGGGTTTATAAAAATTATATATTTTAAAAGAAAGCAAAAGATACTCAGTTTCTTTCATTTTTTGTGAGAAAAAAATCGTTTTATCTAAAAAGAAAAAGAACCTCTTTGATCTTATTTTACTTTATTTTTTCTTGTTTTTCCCTCAATCCAAATATAGGGTTAAGATTTAACTTTCCTAGTCTTGCTCTTCTATATCAATCTAATGTATTTAAGATTAATCACAGTTTCTCATATTAGAGAGTATTGCCATAAAAGATATATTAGGGAAAACACTTTGGACCCAAATTTTCATTCTTTTGAAATCATTCAGAAGACACCAATACAATTCCATTTGGGTTCATCCAAACCAACCCAATTCTTACATCCCAATAGAAGTAAGTCCAAAACAAATAGAAACCCAACCCAGCAACCAAATTTCTCAAAACTTAAGAAATAAGCCCCCTAAGTCTCGAGTAAGCTTTAAAAACCCTTTACCGCTACAAATTTAGGGTTGCATATTTATTGTTCTGAAAACTAGAGAGGGAGCCGCCGTTGCAGTCCTAGCAGACGAACAGCAAACGAAGCAGCCAATGGGTAACTGATAAAAAAGCCTTTAAATGTTTTAATCTGTTTTCTTACATGTTTCCCTTCTTTTTAAGAAAACTGAACATGGGTTTTTGATTTTTTTTTTTCTTTTAAATTTTAACGAAATAGCGAGAATCAAGGTCCATGAGTTGAGACAGAAATCAAAAACCGAGCTTTTAGCTCAGTTGAAAGATCTCAAAGCTGAACTTGCTCTTCTTCGCGTTGCTAAAGTTACCGGTGGTGCACCTAACAAGCTTTCAAAGATGTAACTCTCTCTTGTTTCTTGTGTTTTAGCCATGGATCTATATAAAGTGGAATTTGATTTCTTAGTTTATTTTGAGAAATGGGTTTTTGTTTGTTTGATCGATTGTTGCTTTTCTTTCTTCTTGTTTTTGCTTTTTTAAAAGTTGCTATGTAGTGAAAGTGAATAGTAGAATTAGTAAATTAGAATTGATAAAGAATGACTAAATGGCTGAAATGAAATATTTCTTCTGTTATAATTGTCAAAATGTGTTTTGATAAATAAGATTCTAATTCCTAGTGGTTTTGAAGAATACAAAGTAAGAAATTAATTTTCATGTGTAAGCTACATGATTTTACTTTTGCATGGAACAATAATTTATGCATTTTTGCTATATGTTCATATTTATTCAGGTTCAATCATTTAGCGACTTTTTGAGAAGCAAAAAAAAGTAGTAAAAATGAGCTTGAAATAGTTAGATAGCCAAGCTAGGCTTTTTAAGAGCAATTTATGACTTATTTTATGTTGGTCTGTAAGTTTATATTTTGGAGAGCTTTTTATGAGTTTCATCATGTATGGTTTTGTTATTTGGATGTTTTAGGGCTCATTGATTTGGTTTTCCGATGTTCTGGTTTTCCGTTAATTGGTTTTGGAATGTCGTTCTGAGTCTGGTGTTGGTGTGGATGCAGAAAGGTGGTGAGGCTGTCCATTGCTCAGGTATTGACAGTAATCTCACAGAAGCAGAAGGCTGCACTGAGGGAGGCATATAAGAAGAAGAAGTTCTTGCCCCTTGATCTGCGCCCCAAGAAGACCCGCGCCATCAGGAGAAGGCTTACCAAGCACCAGGTAATGACATCCTTTTGATTTTGTCTTGTGAGATTGGTTAAGTCCTATCTGTTAATTCTTCTTGTCAATATTGGGTTATCGAAACCGCCTGCATGATTGAAAATTCGAGTTTGTAGATAACTAAAATACTGCTTGACTTTCGATATCTACTTCCCATTTTTGGTATTTAAAACATCAGTTGTTTTGCTTGCCAGGCGTCTTTGAAGACAGAACGGGAGAAGAAGAGGGAAATGTACTTCCCATTGAGGAAGTATGCCATTAAGGTGTAGGGTTCGATCTCTTATGTAGGATTTTATTTACGTATCCATTTGTCTTTTACTTTCTAGTGTTGTCTTTGTGAAACCCTAGTTGTGCTTTTGTTCAATTTTTTACGTATGTGAAACTTTCCCTTGTCAGACCAAGATGCTAATCTTTTTGATGCAGTGGTAATTTGAGGGATATTTGCATTTGTTGATGAGGGGATGAATTTTATGTTTTCGGTGAAGAATGAAATCCCAGAACTTCGAGAAGTTTAATTTGATATCATGTATATGTACTATCTTCCTCTGTAGTTTATTAAAATCTATTTGGTAATTTCACTTATGTTACTCAAACTCAGTGTGAGTGTCAAATGCGAGTATGCGTTTGACATGAGTTCAATTTTTTTTAAGTTTTTCTATATATTTGGAGGGTGCTTAGAGGTACATATCTTCATCTTCCATGTCCAAATATATATCGGAACGGGTATTTCAAAAAAAATAAAGAGTCGAAGTAACATAAATTTCACCTAGAGGCTTGATAAAACGAATTAAATGAAACAAAAACAAGCCATGGTTTTAACAGGAATACTTGGAACTATTTGTCTACATTGGTTTTATGTGATCTTTGGAGGAATACATGGAACTTCTATCAAAGTTTTTCATGGCTATCCATCTTGGTCAGCCACGGAGATATCAATGGCAACCAGCCCCGAGCTTTGACACTCTCAATACTGGTTATCCGTAATGGGGGAGGGCTTTACACTTGTTACTAGGGATTAAGATGGTGTGTTGACATTTCTTAGGCCTTGACTCATATTCGAATCATTCTCAACGAACTCATAAGAAATGATCTCAGTTTTTCATCGAGTTCGGGTAGAGGTCAGAGGGCTTAAGCAATCGAGTTGATAGAACAACTCAAAATATATTGATAGTTATTATATGCTTGATCCAAGTTTGAAATAGACCTGTTCGAGGGTTGAGTTATTTGTTCAAATTCAAAGGTCTTTTTGATATTTAAAAGAGTTTGAACAAAAATATTAAGCTCAAAAAATGAGCTTTGGCAAAAAATTTATGTTTGATTAAAAAATAGTTTAGGTCTTGGTTTCAACTTTCAAGGTTTAAGCTTAGCTCGACTCATTTTATTTTTATATAATGTACATTAATTTTATATTTTATATATTATATATTATATAATTTTTATTATATAAAAAATACATATATATAATATTATAGTATAAATATTAAAAAATAAGTTGAATTATTTATATTTTTAAACTTAATAAAAGAAAAAACTTTAATTAATAAAGATTAAATTTTAAAAAATATATTTTTAAAAAATAAATTATAAAAAAATATAATGTGTGGATTTAAATAGGTTTAGATTGTCCACTCATAAATATGGACAGATTTGGAGAAAATTCAAAGCTTATAT
>JBBYHM010000020.1:5845871-5859462 GCA_038381775.1 Adansonia rubrostipa | reverse complement strand
CGATAGTAATCATATCAAGTCTAATTATTCTAATATCACACACTCGAGTCATTTAGTAGCATAAGTGAAACATATAAATTTTTTATTTTTATTTTTATTTTTATTTTTTTACCAATTGAACCTTTAATGAAACGACAAACACTTACTACATAAAACAATAAGTTTTTCTCCATGCAACAAGTTAAACTATTTGAGCAAATCTAATATCACACTGTCACGCATAACTTAAGCATTTTTAATTTTAATTGGTTGAAAAATGCTTAATATAAAAATTGCTAACTTTTTCTCTACGTGACAATTATTAAATTAAATTTAACACCAAAGTGATTAATATAAATAATTTTTATTTTTTAATATATTTAGAACAATACAACAAAAAAATTTTAAATCCAATATATCATACTAAATTTTAAATAAATAAATTATTTATGATATAAATTCAAATCAATCTGACTCGATCTGACCTACGTACTAAATTCTACTATTTTACATTTCATGACTTAAAACAGAAACATGTAAACAGAATCTCATATCACTTTGAATACTGATACAAATAAAAAAATGGGCATTTAATGAAACTTATAAAATATTGCAAAAATAGAAAAAAAAAAATATGAAATGGACCATACAATCAGAGCCGCAAACTCTTACTTGACCAAAGATTAGTGCTTGTTCTTGAACTCAGCATTTTCCAATTGAAAAAAAAAATAGTAATAATAAATCTGTGGCTTTCTTTCAACACTTGTTTGTTTGGAAGTTTCAAACAATATATAATCAAAGTCAACCACATTTAGAGGTTCATATAAGTCACAAAAATTGATTAAGTGTTGAAAATAACTTTAAAATAAAATAAAATAATTTTTTTTTAAATATTAAAATTTTGAACAAAAAATTTGTAATAAGTCAACATAAAGTTGAACGAATAATCCCCATACATGTGTGTTAATCAATTTAAGGTGGAAATAAAGGAAAAAATATAATTAATAAACTATTATTTTAATTCAATAAAATTAATATATTAAATACCAAATTTTTTCTTAAAATTTTTGAATTAAATAGTCGAATGTTTTAACAACCTAACATTAATGTTGCTAAGCGGTGTTATATTATATAATCTTGGGATTCTTTATGTTTCTAGTTGGATCTCTCTATTTAGGACTAATTAATTTTATATTGAATATTCGGTGATATCAAAATTCATATTCTATTCTATTATCCATGGGCAACCGGTCCGACTTTGTCCGAATTGATATTTATTAAAAAATATTTTTATTTTAGTTGAATTATAAAATATATAAATATTAATATAAAAATAATTTTTAAATTTTTATTAATTATAAATAATAAATATGAATGATATGAGTGAGTCAAACCGAGCTGAAAATAAACGTGAACAAAAAATCTAAATTTTTTCTAACCATCGCCTTGATTTATGGGCACCTCTAGTGTAACCTTACATTTGTTCATTTTTATTTTTGTACAATTTTATATTTAAGTTGATTCTCTTAGTTCATTACCAATTAATTTTAAGTTAAATACTTAACCTATATTTTGGTATTATTTTTTTATTTTATATGATTAATCAAGTATATTTAAAAAACTTCATATAGGGAGCACATCAACTACCTGTTTTATGCTTAATTAAAAAAAAAAATTATCCCAATATTTAGGCCTTCATTTTACTTTTTTTTTTTTTTTATAAAAGCAAAATGGTCCCTTTATCATGCATTTATTTTGGGTTTTACTTACAAATTTGGAAAATAATTTCTTTTTTCAAAATAAAAATTCACAAAAATTGGAGGTCATGAGTTCAAATTAAGAATTATTAGAACACAAAAAACAAGATAAGTTAGATGACGTAAATATTCTTATAATTGAATAATTTTACAAAAAAATAAAACAATTTTTTTAAAAAAAATTATATATTAATTTGGTTGGTATAAAAGGAAGTAAACGAATTTTCAAACGGTAGGCTTTTTAGGTTGGTCAAATCTGTTGGTTTTGAAAGACTATTTCCTCTTTCTTGGTAGCTTCTTGATTGGTATTAGCTTCGTTTCATTTTCATCCAAGTTTATTTTTAAGAATATTTTAGATCTAATAAATCATATATCCAAATCACATTCTTATATTTTATCTTATTATAATTATATTTAAAATATTTTATATTTATAATAATTTTAACATGATAATAATTTATAAAATAGAGTATAAGACATTATAGTACTCGTATTGTATCATATTTTGATTATTTTATCTATATCATATTTTTGTAATCTTATCTAATATTACTAAATTTAAAATATTTACGATCAAGTTATTAATTTTTTTAAAAAAATATTGATTAAACAATTTAATCTACTTATAAATGAAAGAAGATTCGATTTTGAATAATAATATCTGATATGCAAGGTGATTAGAGGTGCCCACGGCCAAACCACCACCTTAAAATGTTTTGAATTCTTTATCCAAGACCATTTTCGATTTGGTCAACTCATATTTCTCGTATTTACTATTTATAATTAATAAAAAAAATTAAAAATTATTTTTATATTAATATTTATATATTTATAATTAAATATAAATAATTTTTAATTATTAAATATTAATCCAGACAAGATTAGATCAACTCAAGTTTATAGTTAAAGTAAAACTAAAATCCGCGTATATCTTTATTTGTTTAGAGTGCCAAAATATTAAATACGAATAAGGTTGAGCAAAAATTTAAGAAATTAAAAACTTATTAGAACTGTAATATTTGTTTCAATTTTTATTGAATTCGATTTGGTTTTAATTCAAGTTATAATTAAATATATTAGGTTTATTTTGACCTTCGGTTCATAATTTAAAAAATCATAATTCTTCTAGTCAAGCCGAATTCTACTTTTTATTTAATTAATAATTAGTTTTTAATTTTATTATAATATAAAAATAAATATTTTATTTTTTAAATTAGTAAAAAAAATTAAAAATATTATGGAGTTAAACTAAAAAAAAACTGATGAACTCAATTGATCCGAATCGATAAAATTTAAGTTGTATCATTTGGTTATGTATAATATTCTATTCGAATTTGACTTAGTTTTTAAAAAATCAGTATATTGCACTTCTTTTAAAAATATCAAATTAAATCGATATGATTTCTAAACACGAATATCATATAAATTATATTAATTATATTTAAATTATCATATAATATTTATTTAATATGTGTATCGTATTTACGTATGAGTTTGGAGTATCCCCATCTACACTGCTCCTTTCCTCTATATATAGTTCCCTCCCCTCAAGACAGAAACATCAAATAAAGGTTGAAAATTAACCGCAGGCCACTGCCTCCGCTTCCGTTCTTCTCTCTTTTTTTTTTTCCAAGTTTAAAACCAGAACAAAAATGGTGTTAGCTGAGACTCCAAAGATCAACAATTTCGTTCCAAGAAAAAGGTTGAATTATCTCTTTCTCACGTCCTCTAAAACACCCATTATTTCTAGTTCTTCATTTCCAAGCTTTCCCATAGTTTCTTCCCCAACTCAGACATTTTCAGCGTTAGTGGCGGAGGAAAAGATTGAAAACGCTGAATCAATCATCAAAAAATGGGATTCAAACTCGTCTTTAACCAGAGTTACCCTTCTTTTTCATCAAAACCGACAAGAAGCCAAAGAGTATCTGAAATGTGTTAGAGAGCTTCGTGGAGCAATGGATTTTCTGGTTTCTTCAAACTCCGGATCTGATAAGCTCGTTCTTGCTCAAAAGCTCATGCAAATGGCGATGAAAAGGCTTGAGAAAGAGTTTTATCAGATACTTTCATCGAATCGTGAGCATCTTGATCCGGAATCAGTTTCGAGTCTGTCATCATCTGACGGTTCAGGCTGTTTTGATGATGATGATGATGATCATGATCATCAGCCGCTTGGATATGAAGATGAAGCTGAGCTGAAAAAATCTGGTGAGTCCATCACTGAGGTTGAGAGAGTTTCAGCATTGACAATGGCAGATTTGAAGGCAATAGCTGAATCTATGAGCCGTTCTGGTTATGGCAAAGAGTGTGTAAAGATATACAAATTGTTCAGGAAATCAATAGTTGATCGAGGTTTATATCTGCTTGGAATCGAAAAGTTCAAATTTTCTCGAATTAATGAAGTGAATTGGGAATCACTGGAACACACGATAAAGAACTGGTTGAATGCAGTGAGGATTGCTGTAAAAACCCTCTTTAATGGCGAAAAAATCCTCTGCGATCACGTGTTTGCATCATCTCAGACTATCAGGGACTCTTGCTTCGCTGAAATCACCATTGAAGGAGCTAAAAACCTGTTCAGGTTTCCCGAACTCATTGCCAAGAAGAACAAGAAAGCACCGGAGAGGATTTTCAGGCTGATCGAACTCCATGAAACAATCTCTCAACTCTTCCCTGAGATTGAATCAATATTCAATGTTGAATTGACGTCAGCTGTCAAATTGCAGGCGCTTTCGTCAATGCACAAAGTTGGTGACTCGGTTTGCAATTTGCTGAACAACGTCTGGTCATCAATCCGGAAAGATTCATCAAAAAATCTGGTTCCTGGTGGTGGGGTTCATCCACTTACTCGATCTGCAATGAGTTACATATCTTCCATGGCAGATTATGGTGCAATTCTCTCTGATATTGTTGCTAGCCATCCGTCACCGGGAAATCCACCATTTCCAGAATCTTACTTTGAGAATCCAACTGCCTTTGAAGGTCCTTCAAAACCAGCAGTTTCTGCCCATCTTGCTTGGCTTGTATTGGTGCTTCTATGCAAGCTTGACAGGAAAGCTCAGCTATACAAAGATGTCTCTTTATCATATCTTTTCTTAGCAAACAACCTGCAGTTCATCATCGAGCAAGTTCGGACAAGCACCCTGAAAAACTTCCTAGGTGATCAATGGCTGTTTATTCATACCAGGAAGATCAAACAATATGCTTTAAGCTATGAATCATTGGCCTGGAACAAGGTATTAAAATCACTACCCGACAGAACTTCATCAGAACTATCAACTGAAGCAGTGAAAGACTGCTTCAGGATGTTCAATGGTGCTTTCGAAGAAGCGTATATGAAGCAGATACGGTAGATCGTACCAGATGGGAAATTAAGAGATGAACTGAAGGTTTCCATTGCTGGGAAGCTTGTTCCAGCTTATAAAGAATTCTACGAGACTTACTTGACGAAGTTGAGTGGGGAGAAGAACTTGGAGGCTTTAGTAAGGATTGTACCTGATGATTTGGGGAATTACTTGTCAGATCTGTTCCATGGAACTCCATTTTCGTCTGGTTCTTTGTTATCATCATCTCATTCACGAGGTTGCCTTCCCCCGGTGAAAGCCTGCAACTCAAGGTTACATTTAGAACTGTGATTCAATGGCTGCCATTACAAATTTAGATATGTTTCCATGGAAATTAGCTTTTAATCCTTTGATTTTGAAGGTTCCGAATTTCGCAAATGTTAAATGTATTATCAAAGACGAAAGTATGAAAAGAAGAATTTGGATGAATGATTTGTTCCCCAAGCAAAAATTCCCTGTTTTTTTTAGTTAATATCTAATTCTGAAAACTCTATGCCCTAAATGAGTTTGGTTACATTGAAGTAAAAGCAAGATAGGGTGTAATCTAGCCAAACTAAATTTACGTGCTAAGAAATTTGAGTTAAACTTGAGATTTAAAGCTCGAATTCGATTTTTGTTTTACTCATGTTTGAATCTGAGATTTTTTAATATTAACTGAATATAAAAAAGTTCGATTAGACCTGTAAATTACTCAAATCAAGCATTAGAATTCTAGAATTTGGCTCCCTCAATAGTTGGAGCTCGACATGCCAATGATCTAGCCAAATTTGAGTTTTTTTGAGCCAAACTCGAGCAGCTTTTGAGCACAACTCTTTTGTTTAAACCCCTAGTCCCAAGTATGTTAGCCGGACATTTCATTCTCCTTTAAATATTCGTGTCTAATACTTGTGCTCGATATATTTTTAAATATAGGTATTAGGATTAGGTATAATTCTCTAAATATATGAAAAGATTTTAAAAAATGAATATATTCATATTAGTATATTTGTATTAAAGCAATATTTCTTTATACATCTTGATTCTTATATTCTTAAATGGAAGGAAGAAAAATAGGAGAAAAAAAAAAGTTGAGGTACAAGTTTAAAGCCATTACTTATACATATTTGGAGGATAATTCAAAGATAACTCATAGGTTGTGTTAGGTCTGCTTTGGATTGGGTTTAAGAACGATGTTAACATAATTTATTTGTCTAAACTTGTCTGACTCAAAATATGAACTTTAAATTTTGTCCAAGCCTATTAATATTTATATATTAATAGTCCAAGACGGTTTAAGCTACTTATATTATATTTTTTTAATTTATTTTTTTAAAAAAATAGCTCGTTTGGTTGGGCATGAGTTTAGGTCATTTAAATTAGCTCGACCCAACATAAATTAATGTTTAAATAATAAAATATATTTTTATTAAATTTAATTATAAATATTTATATAAAAATGATTTTTAATTTTTTAACATTATTTTAAACAGGTTATAGGCTTTCGGGCTAACTTGGGCCCAGCTCGACTCGTCCTTGTAAGGGAAAAAAATTTCCTGGACCATAATTTGACCAATGAACGCCTAAACATGGATATGCATAATTTTTTAAAAAAGTTTTTTATATTTATTTGAAGGGATCATATCTTTATACCTATTTTCAAATAGTGTTAGATACAGAAACCAAATACAGATATTTAAAAAAAAAATCCGGTAACATAGATTGTAGTTTTTCATATTAAACATCTCTTAATAGATAATTTTAATTGAATTAAATTTTTTTTAAAAAAACTTTATTAGTCATTACTATTAATTCATTATATTCATATTATATATTTGATATTTTTATTTTTTATAAAATATTCGTATCTAATGTATAAATCTTCATAAACAAGTGAAGATATACATTGTATATGAATAATTTGAAACCAGGTTAAGTGAATGCAGAGTGTATAAGAATAAAAGGGCAATATATATATATATATATATATATATATACACACACATAAATATATATATATATATATGTATGTATGTATGTATGTATGTATGTATATACACACATGCATTGTATGTGACTGAGTTCGTTTTCAAATATTTAAGGATTATAGTAAATTGATACTTTTCACTTGAACTATTATAAGCTACACATGGTTTGCACTTGAATGGTATAATAAACTCAATATTATTTATTTTAATATATAATTTATTATTAAATATTTTCTTTTTTTTCTTTTGATAAATTTTATATTTTAGTATAAAATTATATCAAGTGATATCAAAATTATAATAAATATAATCAAAATTATATCAAATATAATGAATATTATTACAAAATCATATGTTGCTAAAATTGTCTCAAATATTATCGAAATTATATCATAATTTATCAAAAAGTATACTTAAAATTACCAAAATTATTACAAATTTATCAAAAATTAATATTCGACAAAATTTAGGATGTCTGGAAACTTTTAGTGATAAACAACCAACCAATGCAAGTACTCAAGCATTGCACCAAATGTATTTCATGCATTTCATTTCTTTCTACTAGACATTCATGGAAATTAGGTGGGAAAAAAAAGATATTCTTTTTAAATGCTTATCAAAAATGTTATAGTAAACTTACTGAAAGATCGAGTAACATCATAATTTAAATTTTAAAATAATATTTTTTTATTAATTAAATATAAATTTAAATTTAATTAAATCAATCTAAATAAATAAATTTTATATTTAATTTTAATCAAATACAAATCGAGTAAATTATTTATCCCTTAAAAGAAGGTCTACCCTTAGTGCTTACCAACATGAAATTAGACTTTTATTTGCTTTTCATTGGCTTCAATTAATCAAATCAAAAGTCTAGCTGACATGATATCTTAGTTTAAGGTTTGGTAGACCTTCTATGAAAATGTAAAGAATAGAAAAAAGCAGCCACCTGAAAGGCTGTTTATCTGCACTCAGAAGATTTCCGCTTATATCTTATTGTTGATGGTCCATCCTTTTCTCAACTTTGTTGGGTTGTACTACAAGCATGTATTTAAATAGTGAAAGTAATGAGATATTAAAATCGTAATTTTATAATTTTAATTTTTTTATAATTAATAATAATTAATATTTATTAAATTTATAACTATAATAAATATTACACAATTAATAATACGTCAGCGTTTCCTGGACTATCCATAAATGGTTTTGATCCTATACTCTTTTTATATTTTATTGTAAATCTAGGAATTTCAATATTTTTAATGTAGGAAAAGGCGACAGGTGGGTTTTTGGAATCACAGTCATGATTACTTCTGTTACCTTATGATTGGCTGCAACTGAATAATCATGTTTAATCTTTGCCTTTGTTTATGATTACTTTGCAATATTATATAGTTTAAGGGAAAGCCATGGCAGCTTGTAAAAACTTGATGGAAAACTGAGATATATCTACGCTTTACAAGTAAGCAAATGGATAATCACAATTCGAAAAATTTTAAAATTTTTTATTTAAGTTTAATTTTAATTTATTTTTTATTTAAATTATTTATTTTTATTATTTATAATTAGTAAAAAATTAAAAAATATTTTTATATTAATAATTATATATTTTATAATTAAATTTAAATTTTTTTTTAATTACTAAATACTAATTTGAATGAATCAAGTTTATCCAAATTAATAAAAGTCATGTTTAAAGCTCGGTCCAAGCAAATCGGACAAGTAGCTTGAATCAAAGATAGGTTTAAATGTGATTTGTGAGATGATTTATTTTTCTTTTTTTTTTCTTTATCACGGTATGAAAACTAAAGAACTTTGAAGGATTATTTGTTAAATTTTATCTAAGATTTTTGGTACACCTTGAAATTCAAAATCGAGGAGAAACAGATATTAAGATTCAAATCTTACATATATTGAATGTCGCTTTTTAACAGTGGTCATATGAATCAATTGAACTAAGCTTCGGATTTAAAGAAACTCTTTTTGCAAAACAATTAATGCAATTTGTATGTTTATGGATTCAAGGGCTTGCAAATGTTGGGATCCAAACCTTAGATATGATAGATGTCACATTTTAAGGATGATTGCGTGAATCAATTTAATTAATCTCCAGATTTAAAGAACATTGTATAAATCAAGTAAATCAACTGAAACGAGCTTGATTTACAGAAAACTCTTTTTACTGAACATAGAAAAATTTGTCTGTTTATTAAGAATAACTATATGAATAAATAGAATTAAATTTTGAATTTTAAAAAAGATTGTATGAATAAACTAAATTAAACTTTAGATTTAAAGAAGACTCGTTCTACTAAGCACCTATGATGCAATTTGTCTATTTATGGAAGCTAATCATGGACAAAACCTTTCAACTAACTGAATGGTTCAAAAGACAATATTTATCATTTGGAACTGCATAACTTGCCATTTGCACAAGTTTGATGTAAACTTGGCAGATATAAACTGAGATTGCTTGGGCTCTTTATGATTTAAAGGTTATTTTTAAATTCGAAACTTAACCTAATTAGTTCATATAATTAAATACGTATGTAAGATGAAATTTACTAGATCGAAAATTCGAATTACAACATTTACATCGCATTCTCGTATCCCCGTATTACAACCCTAAAAGCCAAAAACATTACCTCTGGCTACTTGGACTAAGAAAAATGGATTAAGCAAACTTTTGTGTTTTGGTTCATTTTCAGGAACTCGCTTGATCATTTTAAGAAACTTCCATAGAACATTTTGATCTAACAATTCAAAGACAATTGTGCAAATTTTTCATATCTTGTTCTGGTTCAAAGTATTTATATTTGATACTCATGATCAATTCATATCTAGATAAATATTTGTATCTCATATTCATATTGAAATTTGAGTAACATGTAGCAAAGCAGAACCCCTAACTGAAGGGAAAGAGATAAACATCATAGACAAAACTAAAACCTATATTCTGTCTTGGTCAGTCGGAACTCGTTTTCGATCGTGTTTCCTTTTCAATTCAGCAAAAGTCTGGCCTGTCTTGATCTTCACAAATTGCAATACTAGAAGCTGTAAACGAGTTGAACCCAACTTCACCAACAGCCTCTCTTGACCTTATCAACTGCTGATAAGACTGCTTGCAGTGAGCAATGGCTCCCTGAATTGGGCTCTCAATCTCTACATTCACGCTGATGCTTCTTCTAAGAAACTGCAAATACTGAAAACCATTATTTGATGAAGCATTTGAGCTAGGAGATGGAGATGAAAATGATCCAGTTGACGAAGAAAATGAAGAATTTTTCGTAGAATCTCGTTTGATAGCCAAAGAAAATGATCTCCTATAACGATTGCCATTGTAGTCATCGGTTGTTATCTTTTCTATGTCAAAACTTCCCATGACAGCATTTGATGGAATTTTCCTTGTTGATGATGATTTCATGTATCGATCCAATCTTTCTTTAGCTTTTGAAACGGATCCTTCATCTGCAACTTTTGCAGCTGAACATGATTCACTTGAGCAACCTAATTTGCCAAACAAAGATTTGAGATAAGCCCTGGAAGCCTTCAGTTTTAAACCAATGGACGACGATGACGACCACAACGATGATTGCTTGATCAGCTTAAGCTTTTTGGTCCAAGATTTCTTCGGGTTTCCACCATTGAAGCCGCTGCTTACATCTGTTGTTGAGAACTCAACCAAATACTCATCCGGATTCAACTCACTACTAAATGGACATGACTCAGAAGCTGAGATGTTGCAAGATTCAAATGGAGTGCTGGTTGATGTTGGTGTTGTTAGTGGAGTTCCATAGAATTCTTCGAAGTTATGATCTGAACTTGATAGCTGCAGGAGTTTTTCCACCATTTGCAACCGTGGAGGGAGGTGAAGTGGAAGAAGCTTCCCTTTGTAAAAAAGCTCATCAGCTGGTGAAGTTATGGTCTCTCTTTCCATGGAAGCTGATAACATTTGGAACTCAAACTCATTGGGGTACTTTGGAGGAGAGGTTATGGAGTTGCAGAAGAAGTTTGAGAATGAACTGACCTCCATTTCAATGAATTCTTCATTTTCTTCAAGGTCGTTTGATAGGTGTCTGACAGCCATTTTCCTTTTTTTTTTTTTTTTTTTTCAGGTTTTTCAATGTGAATCTTTGTTTAGTTGTGGGGGAGGGGGCGGGGGCGGCGGCTGACCTTTGGGGGAGAGAGGGAGCGGAAGGCACTCTTTAAATTGTTGATGCTGCCAAGTAGACCCCGTCCCAGGGCCCGTAGACTCTACATGTCGGATTGTGCTTTGGGCATATTATTTTAATTCAGATCCATAAGTTAAAATTATTATATAATAATAAAAATAATTTACATTTAAATTTAATTATTAAATATATAATTATTAATATAAAAAATTTTTAATTTTATTATTTTGCAAATAGACCTATAGTCGATCCAGTAGGCTTGCTTGAGCATGGCTTTGGACATCAATTTTTTTTATTCAGATTGGTCTGATCTTGCACAAATTATTATTTAGTAATAAAATTTTTTATTTAAATTTAATTAAAAATATATAAATATAAATATAAAATTATTTTAAAAATATTTATTAATTTATAAATAGTAATTTGGGTTTTTGGACCAATGAAGTCCTATTTGGGCATAGGTAAGAAATATAAAATATTATGATTATGGACACCTCTATTTGTATATACTTATCCGACCTTTTGGACTAGCTTGAGCCGGCGTGATTTGGATTTGGGTAAGAAAAGAAAAAATTTTAGACCATAATCTGACTTAGCCCATAAACACCGCTACTACCAAGTTATAGAAAGAAAAAAAAACTATGAGATAATGAATTAAATAACAATCATAACATAATATTATAGTCGTTATTTTATAATTAAAATTTTTTTATTGCTGATATTTATCATTGATATTCACTATAAATTAACTATTACTATTATAACATTTGTTACGTCTATAACTTTAATAAACAAAACACTTTAAAAAATATATTTACTATCGCATTTTAAATCCCTAGTGGGGTGATGTAACTCTTCATATACTTCCAAATATAAAATTCAAAAGCACTACGGAAGTTCTTCTATTAGGGGCCAACCCTCGACTCAACCGATGTCTATTCTTTCTTTTAGGAGCCTTATATTTTGGTGGCTAATTCCTTATTGCTTTTCCCTTAAAAACCTTAATAAATTGATTGAATCCCTTCTTTTGATACTTAATATATATAAAATACAAGAAGGACCAACAATTTTCCAAGTTAAATTGTTAGTTTATTTGCTTTTCATCATGGTGGCTTACATTACTTGTAAAGCATTGTAGCTTATCATCATTAAGACTTAATTACTTATTGGGACCAAAAGCTATGTTTTGCTATGAGAGAAGGTAAATCTTTGATTAAGATCTTGCAAAATTCCTAGATTGATGATTTGCTACAATTATTTAGACAAGTAACGATCTAATTGATGTAATTTTGATTCTCATTATTGAAATTTAAATATAATAATTGAATGCTTTTTTTTTTAACTTTGTTTAAGTTCTTCGAATAATTAGTGATTCAACTTACCATAGTATAAAAGTTCTGAGTTCAAATCATAATAATTGTAATATATCATGTATCGAGCTATGAGTTACTATCCAAATCTTTCTTCTTGAAAATTCATGTACAAATCTATGTAAATTTATTAATCACTCATCTGGCTTGCATGTAAGAAGATGTGTCGAAATTTAAATTATTGAACATTTCCTATCAACTTAAGTTTTTCGGATAATTGGTCATTGAAGAAATTATCAATGAAGATATGCCATCAATTTATGTTGCCCGTACTTTTTATTTTTTAAGATACTCGTATCCAACTTCTATGTTTAATAAACATCTTGAATGAATATAAAAATACGATCGTACAAATCTATTAAAAAAACTTTAAAAAATATACTTATACTAGGTACATGCTCATATTCTATGTAAAATAATACTAATCAAGAGCTAAAGAATCACATTTCATTACATGTTTTACTACTTCTACTAGATTCCAGGGTTTTTATTTTCTTTTGATCTTTTCTTCTTCACCGTTTCTTCATTCTTTTGAGTTGCTAATCAGTCTGTTTTCCTTAGTTTTATTTATTACTCTGTTAACATAAATAGTTAAAAGAAAAAAAGTATAAATAAAACTCGTGTGGTTTACTTCAATTAATTCATGCTTTAAAATTTGACATTTTATGATAAATAAAAATTAAATGAAATTTGCATATTTGTATATGTGATTTTTTTTAACCAAAGATCGATCTCTTTTATAGCAAAGAAAAAAAAGGAATTTAAAAAAAAAAAAAGAGACAATGAAAGAACGTAGGAGTTGTTGGCTTTAACTAAGAAAACAACACATGATCCGACATTTCATGGTGGTTGGGAAATTAAGCGAAGAATATGTGAATGAAATTCCCTGAGAACCTCTAGAGTTCCTTTCTTTTCATCTCGTTTGTCTTCTCTTTTTGTAACACTTCAATCGAAAATTTTGAAGATCCGTTATGTTATATACATATATGTATATACAAAGACTTA
>JBBYHM010000020.1:5796683-5814358 GCA_038381775.1 Adansonia rubrostipa | reverse complement strand
ATGTATCTGATACATATTTTACTATATCGGACAGTATCTAACATTTGGATGCTTTAATGGCAGAAGTGTCCGTATTTCATAGAAGTAGACCAAAAGGAATAACATGCATACCAAGTATCCTCGAAATGCAGCTTGAATCTTGATAGCAGCTATTTCCTCAGCCAATTTTCCCGGTTTGCGTGGCACAGAAGAACCAAGGCGAACAACCTCAGCCGCCGCCGCTTGAGCAGCTGCAACCGCGGCCGCAGCAGCCATGACCGTCGCAAGAGCCACGGAGTAGGCATGTCTTCTTCGCTCATTTTCGGCTTCTGGGGCTAATTTGGCATCTTCTTCAGTGGGAGGAGGTTTAGCCACTTCAGTTTCTTCAGGCGAAGTAATTGGCCCCGAGACCTTGCTTTTTCCAAGCCATTTTTTCTTTGATTTTGGAGTTTCCTGGCTCAAATAAAATGCAGCAACAATTAAATTGCATAGTACAAACCTCCTTAGAAATACGAACACTTAATGTGGGTGTGATAAAATATGAACATAATGATACGAAAATTTTTAAATTATTAAAATATGATGACACGATAATAAAAATATTTTTAATTGTTTAAAATTATTTTTAAATTTTTTTTAAAAAATTGAATATTAAAAAAATTATTAGAGTCAAAGGTTATTGTTGATTCTATATTTGAAAGAAAAATGCAAGAAAAAAAAATACTGCATGCCCGAACTATGTTTAGACGTATTCAATCAAGTCTTGTTTATATCCGATTTTATTTTTATTTCTTTTACATATCTAATCATATTTTATCATCGCAAATCATGTTCGATACTAAAAACACTGCCTAACAAAAGTTACAAATTATTCAATGAATTTATAAAATTTATATTATAAATAAAAAAAAATTATTCAATGAACTTATGAATTAAATTATTCAAACCTGATCTTTCTTTGATTTGGGGCTCAAAATTTTCTTCACAACAAAAAACCAGCCTCTTTTTTTTCCCATCTGTCAATAATTGATTCACGATATTAAATACGATTATACGAATTCAATATTAATAAAATAAGAAAAACACAACAAGACTCGAATTCGACTCAGCAATTGTCACGATATTATAATCATTATTTATAAATTCAACTTAGCAATGGATCATAATAGCATTCTTATATTTTCAAATATAATAAACATAATACAATCAAAAATATAGATGTAAACTTAATTTCTATTTAAATTCGTAGTTGTAGCTTAGGAAAAGAAAAGATATTGCATATGTTAATATCCGAATCCTAATATTACTTAATTGAATATCTGAATTTTTAATTTTCAATTTGCATGAACTCGAGAGTTAGCCCAATTTAAAATCAATATTGGCATAAACCAATTAATGATTTTAATCTAATAAATGAAGAACAACCCAGATTCTAAAATTGAAAGATTGTTAAATAAAAACACAAAAAACCCATATCAAAATTTCCTAATTTAAACAATTTTTATTTTTTTCAAACAAAATTCAAAAAATAATTAAATTAGTCCACCCAAAAAAAAAAAAAACCAAATTAAAGAAAAAAATGTAGCAAAAAAAATTGAAAATTTCCAATACCTTTGCATGGACTCTGTTAAAAAATTGGAATTTTCTACAAAATGTATTTAAAAAAATATAGAGAAAAAGAAGAGGAAGAGGATCTTTGCCAAAGAAAGAAATCTTGAAAAAAAAAAAAAAGGCAAAAATGGGGGAAAATAACAAATAATAATTAATTAAGAAAAAGAGGTTGGCATTGCCATTTTTAGAGGATATTTACGTTTGGGACCCAAAAAAGTTGAGTAAAAGCAGATAATGTTCGAGGATTAGATAATTCATTCAGCTTGATAAGCTCCGATAAAAAAGAATAAAAGACTTTATAATGTCAATCAAATTATTATTTATTTGATAAAAATATTTTTAATTAATTTGTTTAATAGGTAGTTTGAGACATGAGCTATTTTGTATTATTTTTGCTTAATAAAAATTTTGTTTTAATGAGATAAATTTTGGATAATGATTTTAGTTGGTTAAAATAATAAAAAATTAATTTTATTAAGTTTTTATATTTTTATAGCCCTTAAAAATAAATAATTAACTTTTAATTGTTTTTATATAAAATTAAAATTTTTAATTTATATTCAAATAAACCTTCAATTTTTAATTTATACATAAATGGATATTAAGGTTTCTCGTTCTGTAATTGGATTATATTCTTCTAAAATTTTAATCGACGTTTAAAATTTTAACACGTGAAATTTAACACAATCCAATTGTTCTTTTGAACTTCGACCCATTCGCAAACCCTAGTGATCGAACTCCAGGTCCCAGCGATATTAGACACGTTTGCACAAATTACACTAAAAATAATTAAAATATGACACAAATAAACAAACATCTCAAAATCTATACGACACAAATTATTAACGTATCAAAATTTAAATAGATAGAAAATACTTTAAATATCATTATGATATGATAAAATATACGAACATCAAATGGACAAATGAATATCTCAAAATCTGTATAGTACGAATTATTAAAATATTAAAATATATATATATATATATATATATATATATAAATTACTTTAAAACATGGATATATGAATTTTCAGGTTCAACTCCTTATAGGTCATCAATGCATGGCAAGGTTCAAGTAAACAACATTTTTATTACTCCAAGCCAGTGGATCAAAACTAGTAAGTAGCAATAAACTGAAATTGTAACTAAAACCATGAAAATTTTGTGTTTCTGTTCGATTCGGGTCGGTTTTTCCGGTTTTTTCTCAGCCCTACTTATCATAATCGAAAACTCTCTTCAATTATAAGTCCTTAAGAGCTAACTCTTGGGTTGCTTTCTGGGGTTAGAGTCTCGCCACGAGGCCTTGTTACGAAAATGCTCCGCATCAGCAAAATAGAAGTTCCCATTGGCCTTAAATGTCACAAAGGACCGGTTGGTCTCGGGCGCACGGATGTCAGCAAATTAGAAAACAAATCATAAGAGATGATTAATAACAAAGGTTTTTGGTCTTTTAGACTAAAAGACTAAATCAGACACTTGAATCAAACGTCTACATTGGGTAAATCTAAAAAAGTGATTGAAGATAAAGAAAAAGATGAACCTGGATGGATGTTCCTTGAAATGAGTTGCTTGGATTGGGATCTAAGCAGGTTGAAAAGAGCAGCTCTCGTCATTTTCTATCAACTTTTGCAGAGATCAAAGAGCTAAAACTTTGCAGGTTTTCCATTTTTTTTAGGTCTCTAGAATGTTTTTTCTTTTCAAAGATGTTTAGAAAGACAATTTCACTAAGGGCATTTGGTCTAGTGGTATGATTCTCGCTTAGGGTGCGAGAGGTCCCGAGTTCAATTCTCGGAATGCCCCTTTCTTAATTATTTTCTTTTATTTTTTTCTCTCATCTTGGGGCTTTAGCAAAGTTTCTTTTACTTTGAGCCCACTAGCTAAAAGAATTCTACTGTTCATTTTTGCAATATAACATGAAGAGTAGAGATCTTTATATTTTAGTTGAACCTAATTATAGTATTAATATAATTTATTTTTATTTAAATTTGATTTGATTTAAAATATAAATATTATTAAATTTATTTATATTTGTAATTAGATAGTTTAAATTTATTTATATTTATTTTTTAAAAAATTTATTTTTAATATATTTTTTAAAATTTTAATTTTTTAATTAATATTTTTTTCATTTAATTTTAAAATATAAATAACTTAATTTTTTTATATTTACATTATATATATTTTTTATATGATAAAAATTATATATAAAAATATAAAATTAATATATATTATATAATTGTAAAATATGCTTTCAAACGGGCTTAATTTTTATCCAAGCTCATTCTTTCCCGACCCCTTTCCAAATATTAAGTGATTTTTGAACTGGATTGAATAGCTTTGCCCATGAACACGTCTAATGAAAAGTATCTAATATCTAAAAGATTTTATTCTTTTATGAGTTGGTATTATATACATTGAAATTGAAAATTTTTAACAACATTAAAAAATTGGCAAGTGTCATATATTTTAAGATATCTAATTATAGAAAAATTATATTTTAATTTTTTTACTTTCGTATTTAAACTTATGCACTTGTAATTATAAAAAAATTATCCCATTCATCGTTAGTAAAATTTTTAAACTTTACATGTCATACTAACAAGATGATAATTAAAAAAAACTAAAAAATAATATAAATGTCCTTTTATTTCAAAAATATTTTTTAAAATGCATTTTAAAAAAATTACCCATCACATGATTTATTTGCAAAATTATTCACTCATCTTAACTTAAGATTATAAGTGTACCAAAATCTATTTTTTTATAAAAAAATCTAATTATTTTAAAATAAAAATAATTAATTTTATTTTCAAAACAAAAAGTTGTGTGCTCTCTCATATATATATATATATATATATATATATATATATATGTATATATATTAAAAATTACTTTCCAAAAGGAAAAACAAAGCAACAAAAGGACAAATCAGGTCATTGTGCAGCTTCTCACCTTCACTTCACACCCCAAAAAAAAAAAAAAAGCAACAGTGAACGATTAAAGGCAAAGTTCATCAAAACGGCAAAGCTTCTTCTTCTTCTTCTTCTGTTCATCTTTCATATCTGGTAATCTCTTTTATTTTATACCTTTTAATGAATTTTATTTTATTTTTTGTCCCCTTTGTTGAAAAAAGTTGGAATATTGAAAAACCTTAGCAATATAAAAGTTGGAACTTTAAGTTTTACCTATTTATAATGAAAACCCAGATTTTTTTTCTTTTGATCTGGGATTCATTTATTTATGTTTAATCGATGTCAGAAGTGGTTTTCTTTTTTCGGTTTTTTGGGTAGAAAATGGAAAACCCAGAATCAAATCAGCTTCCGGAAGTGGATTCATTGCCAGATGGTTTTGTTGAGAGTCCTTCAGAGATTTTGGCTACGAAAACTCCGATTTTGGACCAAGAAAAGCCTTTGCAACCTGATTATAATGAAGATGATTTTGTTTCCACCGAGTTTGGAGCAATTAAGGGCCAAAAACAAAGAACTTTTCCTGTTCCATTGTCTGGGGGTGACGGCTGCGATGGTTCGTTGGACTCCATTGAAGGTAAATTACTCGGTCCCGAGTCGAGTAATTCCGCTTCCGAGGCAGCTGCAGTTGTGGCATCCGAATGCAGTGACGTGAAACAAGTTAAAGGGGAGTGTGAAAGTACAGAAAGATGTAATTTTTCCTACTTTTTGAATTTCTTTCTCAGTTTGTTATTTTAAATTTCAATTATGAAACTCGGGTAGTTTTTTAGGTTTTTAAGTGTTTATTGATTGTTGTTTTTCACAGCCATTGAAGGAGGATCGGAAACTAACTCGACTACATTGAAGGAAACGCCTTCATCTGAAAGTGCGGATTTGCTGAAGAACAAAAAACCGGTTAGTAGATCATAGTACTTGACTAAGTTCTTTCAAAATTCTTATGCTTGCAGGTAGGGTTCATTATGAGCGTCAATAATTTACGAGTTGAGTAATGGTTATTATTTTTAAAGTTGAAAGAAATAATGATTAATTTTTGAGTAGTTCACACATTTTGTCTTGATGACAAACCCTACAGCGACCCATGATGATCAAAGTAATGTTCATTTAGGAAAAAAATTCTTGTTTGTTGAGTAAGAGGTTTTAAGAATTTGGGGATTTGAATGTTTCCCCTTGTTAATCTATTTTACAAAGTGTTTCTCTATATCTCCATTTTTTTTTTTCAATTCCCTCGTATGATTGGAAGAGCTCTCGAGTTGCAATGGTGATAGTTTATAACTGTGCCAAGTTGCATTTTCAAGAATATTATTGTCGGTCTGTTGAGTTAGGTTCAGTTTATTCCGAGCTTATTTACTTGTGCTTATATTATTATCAGTTTCATCTAAATGAAGTGAACTCATTATTGTTTTAATCGGACTATTTATTATCAGGAAATCACCGAGACCAAACGCAAGAATCCAAAACGTACTTTCAAATCAGAAAAGGAATTCCTTGAGTTCTCTTTGAAATATCAACAAGTTCTTGCAGAAAGAGATGCTGGTAAGTTGAAATAACATTTATGATGCCCAAAAGTTCAACGTCATGTGATGTGATATATGTATTGGTCTAATTTCCTAATTCTCCTTCGAATTTTATCAGTCTGTCTTAATAGCCTAATTTGTTTTGATGTGAAGCAACTTTTTATGCTGCTAGGAATGGTCTTTATCCGTTAACTTTTAACATTGATGATGTCCAAAAGTACAGATGTAGTTTCTACTTTCTGCTTTTCGGAAAAATTTAAAATATATATTACCAGATATTATTTCATGTTTTGCGTAAGATGTGAGTGTTGAATGATGAAATGAAAACAATTGGTTCAATTGGTCACTTTGATTTGCCATGAACTGTGGCCTTAACGATACGCAATCAATTTTAACTTAATGTTGCATTTTAACGTTATAGGTTCTTCCCTTTTGTTAATTGCCATAATGAGGAGAGAAGTCTTGACTTCAGATTACCCGGATATGTTTATTCCTCGGATACTTTGACCAATTGAATTTAGAATGCTATTGGTGAATATTAGAGTCCAGCAAGTTTTGTATGATATAAATATCCAGTGTTTAAAAAACCAGATGAGAGGTAAAACCAGTAAGACCTCCAGGTCACCGGTTCAACTGAATTGTTTAATTAAGAAAGAATTTAACTATTAAATAAATAATTTTAATATCAAGTAAGTATTAAATATAGTAAATATTTAATAAAAATGTTTATTTAGCTAAATAATATGCTTTTTAATATAGATCTAATTGCTTAAAGGTTCAAATCTCACTACATAAAATCAACCTTTTTAAAAAATATATTAAATAAGCTTAAATCCGATTTTTTCAGTTTTTTCCGATTTGCAAAACTCTCGTTTCTATAACATATAGTGGACTAGACTAGGTATCAGTTCATCTGGCCGGTCGAGTCCATTTCTTTCAATAGAGTAAATATCTAAGTGGCACATATGACATTTAAACATATTTATATACATATATATATATATTATAATGTTTTTATGTATCTCTAACATCGTGGAATATTGATTTTTGTTTCTTTTCCCTTTTTTATCCTTCTTTTGTAGCTATTACTGTTCGAGATAAGCTTGAATCACTTTGTCGAGAGTTACAACGTCAAAACAAAATGTTAATGGTATGTTTTTCTTGGAATACTTTTATCTTTTTTTGGCAGATTACATACTATAGTTACTATTTGTTCTTGCTGCAGTTTGTACTTAATATGTTGACCTTCTGATAATGTTATGAGTTGCGATCGACCTTGAAATTTGTATCCTTTTAATATCCTGCCATTTTTGTGGTTTGGGTCATTTATTGGGCTATCAAGGATACCGTTTAATAAATTTTTGAGAGTAAAAGGAAGGGGGAAGGCTCGGAATAAGCCATTAAATGCAGAAGCATTGGATTCACTTGATCAAGAGATGGTGGATCTGTATCTATGTTCCTTAGACTTGGGTGTGAGTCGGATACTAGTATGTGCCCGATAGGGAAATGTTCAATTTTTCTAAGATTTTCCTATGTATTTGGAGGGTCTTGGAAGGTCATATCCCCAAACCCTTGTCTTAAATGTGTCGGACATGGTACTTCAAGAAAAATGAAGAGTCGGAGCAACATAGATCTGCATAACACATTTAATTAACAGGCAAAGCAACTTTTCTCTATTTTTATGGTTTGCAATGTATATTTTACATTTTTATTCTTTTAAATTAAAGAGATCATCCATTTTCATGTTTGAATGTATTCTCTAAAATCTTCAACTTCCATGACGGAGAGATGTTTGTTCGTTTGTGAGCTATTTGTCTAACTTTCTTTTATGAAGGTGCTGATGGCTTGCTCATGATTTCATAGGACGAATGTAAACGAGTATCAATGGAAGGGCAAAGCTTAAGATTGGATTTATCGGCCCGGTTCCAAGATGCAATCAAGGTTAGATGTCCCCATTTTGATTTTCAAAAGTGATCATGCGGATGGGCTGCCTCCCATGCTAACTAGCCCTGGCATCTCTGGTCACGTTACTCGAACTCAGCTGTAAGTGTATTAGACACGGGTATGTGTGCCATATAGGTTATGTTCAAAATTTTTCCAAGATTTCCATGTAGATGAAGAGTCCTTGCCTCCTTAAAATGTCATATCTCTATACCTATGTTCGGATATGCGTTGGACACAGGTGTCAGATAGGGGCACTTCAAGAAAATGAAGAGTTGGAGCTACATAGATATCTAGTAATGTTATTTCATAAGAATAGCGAGTGCATATTTGCCCTTGTGTGCATATGTGTGTACTTGCGTACGCGAACTTCTGTTGGTGTTTGCCTTGTGACTCTTTCAGTTTTGGCATGTACAAAATGTAAATGTTTCCTTAACTTCTAAATAACTTCATGGAAATTTTAATTTTTATATCCATTCTTTAGTTTCTTTTTTTTTTTTTTCCCCAATTTCTTATATATTCTACTATTAATTTCTTAATCTTTTTTTTTTTTTCTGTTATAGGATGTGAGCAATAAGCTCGACGAGCAGAAGGATGAATGCCTATCTCAACTGAAGGAGAATGAAATGTAAGAGTTTGGAAATGCATCTTTAATTGTTATATTCTTTTCCTCCCTTTGAGCTTGGTAACTTTTGATTTCCGAATTTGTTGATTTGACTCTTCATTTTTCTTGAAGAAACCATATCCAACTCATTTCCAAGCATGGTTATGGAGATATGACTCTCCAGATTCATGGAAAAACTTCAAAAAAAAAAAAATTTTGAACATACCCATGTTTGACGTATACTAGTATTCAACACTCACACCTGAGTCCGAATAACATAGCCAAATTACATCTGTTCCGCATTTAAATCTTCACAAAATTTGAGCCTAGAACATTTATTTAATTGTCATAGTGCCAGCCTTCTCATTAATCATAATATTTTTCGGGATTCTTCATTTATAGGTTAAGAAATAAGTTGAAGCAGCTAGCTGATCAATACACCCTCTCGGAACAACAATACGAGCAGAAGGTATGGGTTAGACATCCCGGTATATCTAAGGTTTTCGATACTGAAGTCTTAATCAATTCCATTGTCAAGGACTGTGAGCTTACTCTTTCTGTTTCGGATATTTGACACACAGCTAAAGCAAAAAACGCTAGAACTGCAGCTTTCTGATCTGAAAATCAAGCAACAAGAAGAGAAATTGATCCAGGAACAAGCACAGATGAAAGTATATGCCGAGCAAGTGTCGCAGTTATTGGCAACCGAAAAGAATTTACGCATGCAGTTGACAGCCGATGGAGAAAAATTCCAACAGTTTCAGGTCAGATTCTTTCCTTGTCATTTATCATCTTGGTTTCATCAGCAGCTTTTTCTGTTTTAGGTTGATGAATAGAATATATTCTGTAATTGGGTGCTTGTATCATTGGTCTCGGATGGCTGGACTTCAGATCCATTGGTTAAGAGGTCTTATTCTCCTAGCCCACTTGGACTCGTGGGTGAATGTCGGATACCGGTATGTATCCGACATGGCTGTGTTTAATTTTTTTAAAGTTTTTCTGGATATTTGGAGGATAGTATCCTCATACTTATGTTAGAATATGTGTTGAACATGGGTACTTCCAAGAAAATGAAGAGTCGGAAATTATAGTTATCATAAATTAGTAGAAGTGGTGTCATCTATGTGCTATTGTTGACAGAAAAGTACTGAAAGCTTACTTGAAGTGGTGTCATCTGTGTTCTCGGATTCAGGTGTGAGTGTCGGATACGTGTATGTATCCAACACGGATAAGCTCAATTTTATCTAGGTTTTCCATGTATTTGGAGGTTCCTTGGTGGGTACATACCCATGTTCATATGTGCATCGAGCATGGGTATCGGACACGGGTACTTCGACACAAATGAAAAGTCGGAGCATAGGTTGTCATTGATAGAATGGTAGTGCAATGCTTTTGTAATGCCTTTCTTGGTGATTTAGAAGTGAACCCTTTTTGTGTTTGAGATATTTTCCTTTGGATGTGCTTGGACCTTACCATTGAATGCACTTCACTCACCCGACATCCTCTGCATATTGACCGTTGAGAATCTCAGCCCGATATGGGACAACATTGAAGTCCAATTAGTATTTCCATGTCTTTTTGTTGTACCATTGATGTTTGAACCTATCTCATTATCATCATCTCCATGATGATTGAATTTATACTTAATTTTCAGGATGCTTTGTTAAAGAGCAATGAGATTTTTGAAACATTTAAGCAAGAGATTGAGAAGGTAAATGTGTTTTATATCTTTGATTGATACATTTTCCTCAAAAACACTTCTTTTTTGGCTTTTCTAGGGGTGTGCAAAAAATCGGTTAATCGAAAAACCGACTGAAACCGATACTCGTCGGTCAATTCGGTTCAGCTAGTACGATTTTGGTTGTGATTGGTTGGCTTTGTCAGTTTAAACGTGTTTAATTGTTTGATATTAAATTTCTAAACTGAACCGACCAAAAAAACTGATATTTAATTAAAATAAATAAAATTATATTTTTTTTAAACCCCTAACCCATTATTTATATTTAAACCCATAAATTTCTAAACCGAACCGACTAAGTTCCGTTTTAAGAGTATTTGTCGGTCGGTTCATCAGTTTCATCAGTTAATTTGGTTTAATCAATTTTTGAAATTCCTGAACTGAACCGACCAAATGTTCACCCCTAGGCTTTTCCTATTGCTTAATTTTACGGTTGCTGGTCTCATATTATAATTCCGAAGTTACCTTTTTTGCCATTCGTTTATAAAATTAGACGGCAAAATCAATCAAGGAACTCAAGAAGGAAAATGCATTCTTGAAGAGCAAATGTGACAAGTCAGATGTTACTCTCATAGAACTTGTGGAAGAGGTAATGTTTTGACATTTTAATTTTTCAAGCTTTCATTCTTTAGCTACGTTGCTCAGGCTTGTAGGTGAGTGTTAGATACGAGTATGTGTTTGACACAGTTATGCTTAATTTTTTCAAAGTTTTTCCATATATTTGGAGGATTTTATCCTTATAGCTATGTCCGAATAAATTTCGGACATAGATGTTGGACACGAATACTTTAACCAAAATGAAGAATTGGAATAGCATACTTATTTAGAATTATTTTCTATCTCAAGAAGTGTTATTTAGCGCTTACTCTTTTTTTCCTGAGTAGCGCGAGCGATTGAAGAAACAACTCGAGAAGACAAAGAACCAGAAAGAAAAGCTCGAATCATTGTGCCGATCACTTCAAGCAGAGAGGAAGCAAAGCTCGTCCAGGGGCAACGGCTCGAGCACCGCAGCTGATTAAATGTAAAACATATATATATATATATATATATATTTATAAAATAAGAATGAATTTTGTGGAATTACCATCTAAAACTATTCCACCATTTGTGTCTTTCTTGTTGAGGAAGTTGCAGATAAAAATAGCTAGAGCTGCAGAGCACATTTTGGTATTTTAATTGTAACAGTATATGCATCCTCCTAGCAATTATTGTGTTGTAAGAGTTACTTACATTAGCTGGTGGATTACCTTCTACGGATTTATAACTTTCTACTTTTAGTCATGTTGCTATCTTGCTCTTACTCGAGTGTGTCTTATGCTGATATACGTAGTTATGTTACTTGTTGATATGTTATTCGGATTCTGAGTATGAGTGTCTAATATGAGTATGTATAGTTATGTTAGTCATTGCTATGTTACTTGGATTCGAGTATGAATGTCGGATGTAGATGTATGTCCGAGACAGTTATGTTTATTTTTTTTAGTTTTTTAATGTATTTAGAGGTTTTTTTTTTTAGGATCATATTGCTATATTCATTCTCGAATATACATCCGACACGGATGTTGGACATAAATACTTCAAGAAAAAATGAATAGTCAAATGTTGGATATAATTATTTCAAGACAATCTTTTCTTCATTAGGCCTAACCCAATAAGGAAACAAGACATTCCAATTTTGCATTCATAAAAAGCATTGCTCTACCAAGCTTATATGTTATGTCTTTCGACATGATTGTATGTCAAATTTATATTGATTACATATATGTATTTAAAATGAATATACGACAATATTAACACGTAGATGAATCATATAGTCAAATATAGAAGAATAAAAATAAGGAAAAATAAGTAGAGAAAATAAATATCAAATAATAGTTCATTGTTGAATTGAAAAAAAAAAATAATGAACTGAAAAGAAATTCTATTTAAAAACAATTAACTCTATATAAAAGTAACGTTTTGGTGTTTAGGAAAAAAAATTCAAATAATTAATTTTTCATTTAAGAAGGAAAACTAAAAAATAGATTTGGTAATTCATGTATTTATGTTATATTAGTATATTTTATTATATAATAATCGTATTTAAGGTTTTTTATAATTTTATCGATTTTGATACGTTTATAATTCGTATTCGATAAATTTTGAGAGTGTATTTGTGCTGTGCTATGTTATAATTTTTTACTTTATACGTGTCATATTCGTATAATCGCGTTAAATATTATCAAGTTTTCTAAAAGATGTGAAGCCAATTATAGAAACATATTGAATCTTAACATCTTAAGAAATGAGCTTTAACGTTTTACAAAAAAATAAAAACTGCAATTTAGATGAAGTTTTGATACGAAAGATGAGTGTAAATATTTTGTCAACTTAATTTTAAAATTTTAAAAATTAAATAAATCAAATAAACTTAAAAAAATTAATTAATTTATATTTTAAAAATTAATACCGACCAAAGAAATTAAAAAAAATTATTTTAATTATTTCGAAAATAAATAAAATAAATCAAATTAACCAAAATTTATTTGATTTGGCATACTAAATCGGTTCAACGCATTAATGCTATCGTCACCTTTCCCTCACGTAATCCTAACATAGAAGTCAGACAACAGGTCAGCTTTCTGGCGAGCTAATTGCAGGCAGGTACCTAACCCCTCCTAAATATGAGATGCAGATTAAAAGCATACTAATTAATTGGTCGAATCAGATTAAATTATAATTTAAAAAAATATTATTATTTAAATTAATTTTTAATAAAATTTATATTATTATTTAAAATACTATTAAAAATTAAAAATATTTATTATTAAATTTAAATAAAAATAATTTTATTATTTAAATAATAATACATATCGAATTGATTATAATTATAAAAAAATTTTACTTAGATTTAATATAATACGAGTCAAAATATTTATCGGACCTATGAACAAGTAAAAGTAAGAGAAAACAATAATGAAAATCAGTTTTTTTTTATGGTAATTGCTGATTTTTTTTTTATATTAATATGTTTGTCATAGATCAATGCATTTGAATCAATAATTAATATATTTATTTTATATTTTGATATAAAAGGATTTTATTTATAATTTTTTTAAAAATTATTTAATACAAAAAATTAACCACATTTATAGTTATAAAATTTTTAAATTTCATAAATAAGTCCGTAGGATAACATTTATATTTTTATTTAATTTGAGAAGAACGATTTCTCTCCAAATGAAAATTTTAAGGAATTCAATAAAAATATTTTTTTAATTCCATAAAAATAATATATTAAATAATAGATGATGACCAAAAAAAAAAAATTCAAGTTTCAAGTATTTTTGTTTATTTGATATGAATTGTTGACTGTTTTTTTAATATTATTTACATTTTTAATATATTTGTCTTAAAAAATTTAAATTAAAATATTGCATATATAAGTGCATTAGTAATGTAGGCCATATGGAAATATCTTCACTTTAAAATTAAAATAAATAATTAAATAAATAAATTGACAAAAACATGGGGAAAAAGATTTTCTTCAACATAAAACATGCACTCTTAATAAAAAGATTTTACAATTATGGATTATACCATTGATAAATTATTAATAAAAAATTAAATTTATTATTTTAAAATTTAAAATATATTAAAAAATGGTTTGAATGAATGTAATTCAAAAATTAAAACGTTTTTAAGAGTATAATTAATGTATATATATTATTGATGAATCAGTTGATATTATTTTATTAAAAATTAAAAATAATATAAATAATTTAAAAAGTATATAAATCTATTTTTAAAAATTATCTTTACATTTCTAATAATTAATAAATTAATCTCTAATGTCACTAGTTTGTGTATTCGTAAATTTATCAAATATATAATCGTGTTTGTGATATTACATATTTATATAAATTTTGATATATTTAAATATTTATATTATATTTATTTTATTATTTGCATAATATTATATTTTGTATTATATTTTTAATTAATTTGTATATTATATTATTATATTATTATAATATAATTAAATATTCATATACAAAATTGGGTGTCCTACTATGGCTGCCACACGCAAAGGTTGTGAACAACCCCTTCTCCCCCAAAGGCGTGTGCAGACCACGGCGTCGTTTTCATCTCTCAACGCCCTTCACAAATTATTTTATTTATTTATTTATTATTATTGTAAGTTTAACAAATAATAACCAAATTTCGTCTCTTATTCTAATCTATATTCTCGCCATTGTCACCTAACTATCCTTTGATTCCTTTCTTTGTTTCCAATTCTTTTCACTTCTCTCCCAAAGACATTTTCTTTTTCTCTTCTTGATCGTTGCTAGCTGCAAAAAGGTACGATTTTTTTTTCAGATTTTTTACGGGTTTTTTTAATAGATTTTCCTTAATATCATCGCTTGTATTGGTTTTTTTTTTTTTTTTTCAGTTTCCTGTTGATTTTAATCGTTTTGTCTTTTCAAATTCTTAAATGGGTTGCTTAGATTTTTGGTTTTCTTAGCTTTGATGGGTTGATCTTATTTTTTTTCATGTTATCTACTTTTTATTTGGGGGGGGGGATTTTAAGTTTAATTTAATGTATTTAGGTTTGATATTTGAAATTTTAATGGTTCAACTATTGTCTGTGAGGGATCTGTTGAGTAATCAGGGATTTTTAAAGGTTCTTATGTGTAATGAGAGTATTGTTTTTCAAAGGAAATTCAGGGTTTCTATTAAAATCTGTTGATTTACTTAATGGCTCTCTTTTAATTGGATTTTTTTTGAAAGATTTCAATTATGTAAAATCTGCTTGCTTAAAAGCTTCATCCTTTATTCTTGACTGCTTTGACTTGGTTAAAATATGTTTGATTTTGGTTTAAGATCCATTCGTATCAATTTGTTTGGTAATTTGCAAGCTTTGATATTCAATTCACGAGTGATTTAGTAAAATTCCATGTGTTTGATAGAGTTGAGGTTGAAATTTTGGTAATGTTTTCCATAGTCTGTTTTTTTAAGATCCTTAGCCTTTATTCTTGACTGCCTTGACTTGATTAAACATGTTTGATTTCGGTTTAAAATCAACTCGTATCATTTGTTCGGTAATTTGCAAGCTTTTGTATTCGATTCACGAGTGATTTAGTAAAATTCCATGTGTTTGACGGAGCTGAGGTTGGAATTTTGGTAATGTTCTTCAGCCTTTATTCTTTATTTTTCATCTAAAATCGACTCATATTGATTTGCCGGGTAAGTTTCAAGCTTTGATATTCATTCATGAGCAGTTTAGTAAATTCCATGTGGTTTATAGAGTCGAGGTAGGAACTTTGGTAAAGCTTTCCATAGTCTTTCGTTTAAAAGCTTCTGTGTTCAAGGTAGGAACTTTTTTAACTTTTGTCCTGCAGGTCTTTAAATTGATCAACATGACGTGATCAACTGATATCAAATACAAGGGGTGGTTGTCTATGGTCCCGATTTATGAGTGTATGCATGATTCTTTTGATGCTAAGAGATGTAATTATTAGGGGTTTAGTCTTTTCCATATGTTTTTATAGCTTCTAGAATCTATCTCAGACTTCGCTGAAGATGAATTGAAGTCGTTTAGATATATTAGCTCATGTTTTATGATGTATAGTTGTTTTGGGATTATTAACTGTTGATTTATGTAGAGTTTGATCGTTTTAACATAGATTTCGTTTAATAGTTTCATGTTTTTGCGCAGGGTACGAATGGATTTTCTCTTCCGAGGCCAAAACGAGGATTTTGCGTCTTCCCAAATGGACATAAGTAGATGTCCATTTTTGAGGAACATTAACGAGCCAACTAACTTTTCCTTCTCGTCTGCCATGTCTTTTCCCATGCCGGTAAGATGTTGTATCTATCTTGAAGCATCATGCATTTCGTATCATGCGGTTTTTTTTGAGTTCTCAATTCAGTTTTCATTTCTCCGCCTAAGGTACGAGGAGCCAAAGGTCCGATATTTGAAGATGGACCTAATTTCGACACAGCATTCAGGCTTTTCCATGGACGTGATGGAGTAGTTCCGCTATCCGAACGATCTTCCTTGCGGACTGAGAAAGCGGAGCCCAAAACGTTGCCACCGAAGTTCAATCCTTTGGCTGCAAAGGCAGCCACCATTAGTCTTTCATCCTTCGGACCGGGAGGGCCCTTCAGTTTTGATGCATTTTCTAGTAAGTGGAACGATCAAAAACGAAAATCAAAATCATCCAAGAAAGAGTCTTCTTCACAGGTAATCGAACATCTGATTATAGACCGTGTTTAAGTTATTCAGACTCGGTTTTGATGGTATGTGTCCGACACAGATATATCTAATTTTCAAGTTTTTCCATGTATCTGGAGGGTCTTATCAAACAAGTATGTCGGACACGGATATTTAAAAAAAAAATGAAGAGTCGAAGCAACATAAGTGTCCGTTTATTTGCTGACAGTATTTTAGACTTCGGGCCTATGTTTTTAAGCTTAGAATAATCAACAAATATTTGATGATTTCGGATTATTATTTCGACATCTTTTTATGCTAATTTTCAGGGAGGAAATTCCAATCACGAAGCATTAGGCAATGAATGGCTGCAAAATGGGAACTGTCCAATCGCAAAGTCGTATAGGGCAGTTAGTGGTGTACTGCCACTTGTTGCAAAGGTTTTTCAGCCACCTCCAGGGATGAAATTCCGGTGCCCACCAGCAGTTGTTGCCGCCCGAGCAGCACTAGCCCAAACCGCTTTTGCCAAGAATCTCCGCCCTCAATCCTTACCGACAAAAGTACTGGTGATCGGGATGTTAGGCATGGCAGCAAATGTCCCGTTAGGGATATGGAGGGAACACACCGAAAAATTCTCGCCATCTTGGTTTGTAGCCATCCACGCAGCTGTTCCGTTCATAGCCATGCTCCGGAAATCTGTCTTGATGCCGAAAGCAGCCATGGCTTTCACCATTGCAGCATCCGTATTAGGACAGGTTATCGGCTCTAGGGCAGAACGATATAGACTGAAAGCAGTAGCGGCAGCAAAACAAGTAGGTGTCGAGGAATCCTCCGGTGCTATCAGTGGTGCAAATCAGTTCGAAGTCATCGCCGTTAAAAGCGGATATTGTCGGAAAAATATCGAATGGGATTCGGTTAATAATCTTCAGTTGGCAGCGGCAAAGAGGCCTTGTTCATCGACAGATTTGTTTTGCTAAATTTGTTTCAGGTTATTTGTAAGTTAAGGCAGCGACCGCCATTGTTTGTTGTGGGCTGTTGGTACTATGTTTTTCTTGTTTTACTTTCCTTTTATCAGACAAAAATCATGGAAAGAATAAAAGATAAAGAACTTCAGTAAGAAGTTA
>JBBYHM010000020.1:5768249-5789252 GCA_038381775.1 Adansonia rubrostipa | reverse complement strand
GGTCGGTGATTGGACATAAAGAAACAGGAGAATTAGATGGCAAAGTAACATGGATTACTGTTCCACAAATCTAAAAAGTAAAAAACATAAGGTCAAAGTGAGAATCTGAGTTAGTTTTATAACAATTAAAAAAAGAAAAGAAAAGAAAAGGATGATAAATTATGTATATATATATATATTAAAGTAAAAGAGATAGAGGAATCAAAGTTTTCCAAGAACTTTAAGACAAAGTGGTGTTCAGAATAGAAAAGCAAACTTTGCTTTAAGACCTAGAAGAAGGAGATTTCAAACAACACAGGGTTAGCTTAGCCCATCATTTCTCTCTTCACTTTTTTCTTTAAATAAAAAAATAAAATAATAAAAAATAATACCAAGATCAAAATTTAAAATATATTCGATATCATACATAATTATATGAATATAATATAAAAATAAATATAATATAAAGATAATACGAATATATAAACGTGTTAAAATTTATATAATATGAATTATTAATATATTAAAAAATATAAATATATAATATTTTAAATATAATTATAATATAAAAAACACGACATAAAAAATAAATTATTAAATTTATTTTTTAAAATTATTACACGAACCAGCTAAATGAATCCCTAATTTCTCCCTCTTTCCCTTTGGTGTCTATATTTAGTGGCCAAAGATTGAGGAGGGTGCAACTTCAACCCTACATCTTCCTTGTTTCCATCTTCCAACTTTTGCCCTAACTTCAAGCCACTTTTTTTATTGTTTTTTTATGAAAATTCAAAAGAGTTCACTTGAAATGTTTGAAAAAAATAATAAAGAAAAGAAAAAAAACCCACCATTTCCCTTTCCATCCTATTTGATTATGACCCTTCAGGTTGTATTTTTGGCTTCAAGTTTCCCCTATAAATGCCTCCTTCCTTTCGCTTAATCCCCATTCTCCATGGATATTTATAAGCTTTGGGTAAAAGGGATTGAAGATGATGATTGTGATGGTGATGATGATGATCATCATCATCATCATCCTCCTCCCATAGCGTTGCATTCTCCCTGCATTTTTCATTCAGAACATAAGATCATGACATGCAAGACATATATATATATATATCTATGCAACCATGCATATTATGTTTCATCATTGTCAACATGCCATACATGTATGTATGTGCCTGGCTCCCTGTATGCCATTTGCAGAGCCCATTGAACATCGATAGCCTCCGTGAATGGCGTATGAGGAGCCATGCATGTATTCCATGTATGTAACTGTGTATATGTATATGTATACATAAATATATCCATTAATATTCTTCTTTTACAGGGTTTTCTTTTTGCTTATTGCTTTCCAGGCTGAAAGACACCATTTTCCAGGTTTGTCTTTATATGTTTCCTCTTCTCTTGAGAACCCAAAGGTACTTCCATCTCCTCCTTTAATCATTATATACGGATGTTATTATTTTCCAATTTCAACTTTTTTTTATATTGATATTTATAATTAATATTATCGTAATTAATTATAATAATAATTATTAATTATATTCGAAACAATAATAATAGCAATCAAAATTTAAGTCTATGAGAATACATCTTTTTAGGGTTTTCTTTTTTCTCTTGATTTGATGCTTATAGAGCATAATTGCCCACTTGAACCTTTTCTGCAGAGAGAATAATAATATTAAACACTGATTCTTTTTATAGCTTCAAAAGAGAAGATTTTGATGTTCATTTCCTTTTTCTTAACTTTTTTCATTACCAAATTTTCATGTACTTTTTCATGAACTTAATATCAAATCACTAACACTTGTATGAAAATCTGTAGCTTAAAATTACAGTCAAACTCTTAACTGTTCCTCACAACATGGTAGTTATATATAAATATATATATATATATATATATTATATTTAGCAGTATTGTCTGAAGAACCTTTCATATCACCTCTGGTAATATTATAGTAAAAATCTTTAATTGTTCCTCACAACATGGAAGTTATATATATAGTATTCTTGTCTGAAGAGCCTTTACTTTGACCTTTGGTTATAATATCATTGTGTTTAATTAAAAATAAACCCATTGATATTTATATACATAAGTTAAAAATTATTTAATTATCATTTTTTTTTAAAATTTCATTTAATTTATGTATATTTTTATAAATATTTCCTTAGTCAAATCAATAGACATGGATTA
The DNA here is from genome assembly GCA_038381775.1 of Adansonia rubrostipa. NCBI lineage: Eukaryota > Viridiplantae > Streptophyta > Magnoliopsida > Malvales > Malvaceae > Adansonia > Adansonia rubrostipa. The sequence continues at coordinate 5,787,079 of JBBYHM010000020.1, read as the reverse complement.
ACCAATACTAGCAGACATTGATTAATATTTCTCATAAAATTATTAATTTAAGTTGAATTAATACTATTTCCTTTCAAATTTGAAAGCAGAATAAATGTTCAAAATTATTATTATTTTTCTTTATCCTCATGTTTCTTTTCTACCTAACAAACAATTTTTTTTTTTGTTAAGAACAAAAAAAAAACAAAGAAAATGTGAAGACAAAGTAATACTTAACATTTTTTTCCCTATCAAATACAGTGTTATTGTCTGGTCAGGGATTGAGAAAAAGAAGAAAAATAATGGGCATTTGGCAATCTTGGACATGGCACAATCACATGACATGAACATATATGATATAAAAAAATTAAACACGATAAAAAATATGATATAATATAAAAAATATGAATATGATGATAAACGAATGATTTAAAATTTATATAATATAAGTTATTAGTATATCAAATTTTGTTTTAATATAAAATACTTTAAATATGATTGTAATATAATAATATACATAAATATAATACGAATATATGAATTACTAGTAAAGGATGTCAATAGTTAAAGTTTAGTGAAAACCAAGAGCAGAGGATTTATGATTATGGGTAGCAGCAGTAGTAGTAGTAGTAGAAGGAATATAATACTAAAAAGAAAGTAAAAAAATGGACGAACCTTTTATTTTTTTTTTCTTCCCTTAAGTTTAAATTTAATAATTCGAATATTTGTTTCATATTTATATCTTTTTATATATTATAAATCAAATTTAAAGTATTAAATATATAAATTTAAATTTTAATACATTAATAATTTATGTTATATAAATTTTAATATATTTGTACATATTGTGTTTAAATTATTTTTTTAATATTATATTATATTTATATTATTTTATAATTTTTTTATATCATGTATGTTTTTTATAGGCCATTAGGGAATAATGCTATATACTTTCAAAGCAAGTAAAAAAAGGACAATTGGGTCAGGCATAATCCAAGGGACCAAGTTAAAAACATCTCCTATGTAAAATTCAATGTATTATTTTTATTTAATGATTTCATTAATTTATTACTAAATAATAATTTTATAACATTAGGAAAATCTTAATGCATTATTTCCAAATGAAAAATTGTATCCTTAAAACTTCTTTTTCCTTCAACCAAATTTAAAGATACTTCTAATCTTATTATTAAAAATATTTTTTATTTTTAATTGTTCTCACAATAGTATTAGGAGCAGAATATATTTTATTGTATTTTATTTTATTTATGTAAATTAAGTCCTATTTAATGGTGGGTCATTTGATAGAAACAAAGAATTTTTTTAATATAAATAATTTACTTATAAGCCAGGTTGGATTATATCAAAGTTCAATTAATAAATTTTATTTGCCAAAACTTGGCCCAATGAATTATGAAAATCAAAATTAATATTTAAAAATGTTAAAATATTATTTTTATATTAATATATATTTATAATTAAATTTAAATAATAATTTAAACATATCAATTTAATTAATTTTATTCAAATATAAAAAATAATTCATGAATAAATCTAGATTCATATTTATTTTGAGAATTTTATATTTGAGGTTTTAAAAATGATTTAATGTCTCCAAAAGAAAATTTTAAAGCATGATTACATGCATTTCTTTTAGGATGACTTTAAACTATGGCAGGCATACCTATATAATTGCATGTCTTATCAATAATTGGATAACTCAACATGAATAGTAATAGAAAAAAAAGCTTTTCATTAAAAAAATTATTTATTTATATTTTATAAATTTTAATATATTTATTTATATTATATTTGTATTAATTTTTTTCATAAAAAATTAGTCATAATTAGCCTTTTTATACACTCAAGTTTTTTTGAAGCATTTGATGAGTTGGCAATCCAATTAAAGTTATGTTCAATTATTATTTAGACATATTTATAGGTCGAGCTTTAATCTAAAAAATATAAAATTTAGATTTAGATTCAAATTTAATTCGGTTCAATCTAATAATTTAAATTATTGTAAAAAAATAAATTATTAAAAAAATATTTTAATTAATATTTATATATTTTTTATAATTAATTTTTTATAATAATATTATTTTAATAATAAAAAATAATTCGGATTAAACTGGGCAACCAGAGTCAAGAGCAACTGGATCATTGAGCAAGTCCACTTTTGTGTTTATGTGGCTTTTCCTTTTTCTTTTTTTTTTACTTTTAAGTTGAAGTTTGCTAATTGAATTTTTGGATTTTTAAGTTTCTAAATTGCTAGTTGGATTTAGATTTAGTTAATTGGATTGTGGATTTGGATTTTACATTGGGCCTTGAAGCCCAAGTGCAGGCTAATAATCAAAGCTTTTGGACCTTATTTTTTTTTCTTTATATTTTTTTATTTAAATTTATATATTTTATTTATTTTCTTTTCCAAAAAATTATAAAAAGTTTAAAAAATAAAAATACAGATTCAACTTTTTTAAAAAAATAAAAAATGAAAAAAACTTGAGAATAAAAAAAATTTGAGAAGTTTAAAGCCAAAGAAATGAAAGTTAAATATAAAAGGAGAGAAAATCAGATCTAACAAAATAAATTTGATTTTTCAAAATTTCTGCTTTTGTGACTTTTAAGATTTTCTTATCCTAAGGACCTATTTGAAGGTGGAATTCAAACATTTTTTAAATATTCCCTAAGGTTGTAGGGTGTGTTTGGGTAAAAACCCGATGGGGTAATCCACCCCACTAGCCTTTCTAGTTAACTTGAGAGGTAGCATTTAGTTAGGTAATTAGACCCTCGTGGTTAGAGGTGTTTGTGGTCGAGTCAAACTTAAGTATGGTATTAAAATCATTTATACCTGTTCAAGTTTGGTTCAACCCAAAATATGGATATCAAATTTTGTCTAAGCTCACCTTATATTTATAAATTGATATTCTAAGCTTGTTTAGACCCATCGATATTATTTTTCTAATTTATTTTTTAAAATATATTTTTTAAATTTAATTTTTAGTAATTTGATAATTTTTTATTAAGTTTCAAAATTTAAATAACGTAACATATTTTTTAATGATTATATTATAATATTACATATATATATTCTTTATATGATCAAAATTATCAATATATGAAAATGTAAAATTAATATATTATATAATTGTAAAAAATGGGCCCAATTGGGCTCGGGTTTTGAAAATGGGAGCTAAGGGCCTACTCATTTTTCAAACGAGCTTAATTTTTTGCCTAAACTCATTTTTTGAGCCAAACATTTTTGCTTAAATCCTTCCAAATATTAGCAAGCCTTGTGTTTAAATAGGTAGCCCAACCTATAAACAACTTTACTAGTGGCGAGGCAAAGAAAGGAAATTTCTTTTCTACCATTTTTATTTAAGTATTAATTAATTATTTAATTTAATTTTAAACTGAATGATCTTGTTGACCTATCAATTAAGAAAAAGTAAATCTTGTTGACTTATCTAGTATTGGACTTGTTTTAGTAAAGCAAGATAAGAAGCATTTTAGAAAAAATATGGTGATTTGGCTAGGGCTTAGAAAAAATAAAAAAACTTGAAAATTGATTTCAACTGTAGTATTGGATTTAGTTTTTATTGAGTTTGGTTTGATTTTGGTTTGAATAATAATTTTTATTTTAGATTTATAAGTTAAAAAGCTACACATATTCGAATAAAAAGAATTTTATTTTTAAATCATTTTAAAATAGTTTTTAATTTTTTATAATAAAAATAAATATTTTATTTTAAAATTAGTGAAAATAACTTAAAATACTATAAAAAAGACTAAAAAAAAAACAATGAAACGAACTAATTCGAATTGATGGAATTTGGTTTGAGTTAATTTGGATAACTCTGGGTGGAGTTGTAGCCTAATTTTTTTTTTTTTTTGAGATTTCTTGCCCAAGTTCAAATCGGGCTAACTTGACCCAAAATCCTGAATCACTAGACAAAAATTAATAAAAAAAGAATTTTTATATTAATATTTTTATAATTAAATTTAAATAGAAAATATATTTTTGATTATTAAATAGTATTTCGGGCCGTCCCTCATTTATTAAAAATAAATAACATAAAATAATTTTTGTTATTAAATATTGAAGGAGGATGAGTAGTCTAAAAAATCTATCACCCCAAGTAATTGAGAAGACATGTCTCATTTTGTTCTTGGCCACTGTTAACTCAAAAGTCCTTGACCAAGGTAATACTAATTATGAAGTTAACACATATAGGCTATAGGACTAACATGGAAAGAGCAAAGAGTAAACATTGAACCATGCTTTTACTTACTCCGAGATATATGATAGAGGGATCGAATCACATAGCTATACTGTGTATTAAAAAATTTGTCAAACCGTATTGGCTTTTCTAGTATTTGAGTGGCCATGATACATTGCTTGATACCGCTTATGATCTATATATAAATGTTTTGAACTAAATTATTTATATTTATATTTATAATTTATTGTCAACATTTTAGGTGCTTAATAGATCACACGCATAATGGTGATTTTATGGAATTAAAATGAGATTGGCTTAAATTGCCTAGCATGGATATTGATTCACGGGCATAATTAAAATATTCAACTAGGTTAAGGGCTAAAGTGTAATTAACCCAGTGAAGCTAAAATGTGCCAACCCTAGGTATAAATACATCATTATTTCCATCCCTCGCGTGTAGAGAGAACCTTGTGCGTTGTTTTCCTCTGCCTGAGATTTGGGTTGCGATTTGGAGGAAATTTGTTTTCTCCATCTTTCAAACTTTGATTTTAAGGAGATCAAATGCAAGGGATGGTTTGTGAAACCTAGACTTCTAATACAATTATCAGTAAAAACATGGTTTCTTCCTTTGCAAAGGTTTCCTGAGTCACCCCGTGGATATTGTTGGAGGCCGAACGCTTGAATAATTTTGGTTTACAACAAGCAGGCTTGGCGTGTAAGAACTAGCGATGATGGAAATTTGGCTAAAGGGTTGAGGTATGATTTTCATATACCCGTTTGATAACTTTTTCTTTCATTACAGATCAATAAAAAATACACAAGTTGATCCTATTATGAATTTTGAAGTTGGTTGTTATTATTTTCTCTTTATATTTTTGTTGTGTTAATTGTAAAACTTTACATATTGTTTGAGAGATTAGTTTAGGAATCTCGGATTCGCTACAACATTAACAAGACGAACATTTTTTTTATTGTTGGATGATGAACTTAATGGAATTAAGTAATTATCTAAATGCGCTAGATTCTTCCCTACAACATTAACAAGAAGAACAATTGTTTTATCAGTGGATGATGAAATTAATGGAATTGAGTAATTATCTAAATTCGCTAGATTCTTTTATTATCTCTTTTAATTTAATGGCATAAGTGAAAGCAAAAATTTGATGGTAATACCATAATTTCGTTTAATCGCTCATTCATAACCTTTTTTCCTCTTAAGTTTCTAGCTCTCTTCTCATTTCTATACGGGGAAAACAACTAAATCTGGCATATGAGAGTTCCCAACATCAAAATCTAGATTTTCACTTTTTTCATCATCCTTTTCTTTGAATTCTTCCCTATTGTTTTCACTTTCCCAATTTTACCCAACATTAATCTTAACCTACTCTTGAATCTAAACTCTGAGCAATGTCAAAATCCACCCTTAAAACTAAACTTTAAGCAATCTTAAAATTCACCCTGAAGTCCAAACTTTGAACAATTTCGAACGATGACCCCTTTTAGTTATATTAATTACAATAGCAAAGATTCTCAATATGGAGCTTAGACCCATACAGGTGAACCCTTTTTCATTTAGGATAAAACCTTGGCCTCAATTAGCAGTGAGTCAATAGAATTGTTAAAGATCTTAAGTAGACATTAGACTTGCTAATGTGAGCCAAGATATTTTCTAAAGCGTGTCCCATTGAATTGATATCACTTGAATTATGACATTAACTCAATTAATAATTTTATAATTAAAGTATATAACTTTAATTTAATTTATAAAATAATTTCTTAAGTCAAATTTGTATCACTTGAATGGTAACATATACTTAATTGTGGTGGTGGATATCAAGATATGCATGTGCCATATAAGGGAATATGTTATAAATATAAGCATTAATTTAGTTTCCTATTATTGAACGGATATGATTAAGTGTAATCGCAATGGACGGTCAAGATTCAGTGAGCTTCTATTTAAAAGGCTATCATCCCTACAAACTTTGGCAAATATTTTATGAAAGAGATGTAGGAATTTGGCAAAATGTCATTTAGATTTCTTCCATCAGAAAGAAAAAAAAATAGTTATGAACTCTGAACGGTCAGTGATTTATCAAAAATAGTTATGGCAAACACCATTGTCCATTCATTATTTCTGGTAAATCACTGATCCGATTAGAATTCATTTCTACGTGAAAAATCGCAATATGTTTATATTTTTGCTTTTAATTTTCTATTTGTTTTCTATAATAAAAATAATATATATGTATATTTATCAAATGAATCCTTAGTAAGTTATTTTTTTTTCTAAAACAATAAAATTCTTTCAAAAATGTAAGTAAATTGTTATCGCTATGTCTCTAACCCTTACTTAAATTAATTGAAAAGTTTTTATTTTCAATAAGAAAGAAATCTATTTCTTGCCAATTTCAAATTCATGAGTTTGTTTATATTTATTAGAAATGGAATTTTTATTTCTACAATGAATAAAAATTTATCACATATTTTTTAATTAATTTTTTAATTTTTAATATTTATTTATAGAAAATAAGTCAAAAAATGTCAATTAAATTTTAATCCCTAAAAATTCAACTTTGGTGCCACAATCTTAGGCCTATTATCACTATTTTCTTAGGTATTTTGGGATGATAGACCCAAAAATGGTCGTGGCTTCATAGGTCCAATAAGTTTTTCTTTTTGACACCCAGAAGTAAACAAGGAATATGGTTAATTCGTAAATTGCGTAGGTCATCAAATCAACCAATCTCTAATAAGTTATAATAAGTCAAATCTAAAATTAAAAATTATTACGGACATAAAAAATAATTTAAAATATTATATGATTTAAAAAATAATATAAAAATATCATAATAGATATAATAAATTTATATAAAATAAATTATTAACAGGTAAAGATTTATATAAATTTGTAATATTTTAAAACACGAAAGAAATATGAATATATAATTTTTTTAAATTGAATCACTATAATAAATTATGTAAAATATAATATAAATTATGATACAACACGAATAAACAATCACTAATTAAATAAATAATATTTAAATTATAATGATTGCCCGGATTTGAGCCTTAGTTGAAAGAGTTCGAACCCAAAACCGAACCCAAAAATAATTAAAAACTAAAAAGATTCGAAAAACAACGAACTTGAAAAGACGTAAACCTGAAATAACTTAAAGTTCAAAATATCTTGTCAGTATTAATTAAAATTTAAAATGAAACAAAATAAAAAATCTAAAATTACCTAATTAACTTTAAAATCATAGGCAAAATATCCAAATCAACCATATTTTTTTAGTTGGATATCACAATTAACCCTGAAATTTTTTTTTTCTATTTTCGTCTTATTTTTATTAAATTTGAAATTAAATATAGAAAAGATTAAAAAAGCTTTTTTTATTTTTATTTTTTTTTATTTTTAAATGGAGAGTAGGTGAGCCTAAAATCCAACAACCAAAACCCAGCAACTCACCTTTCCCTCCCTTCCCAAAAGCCTTCTATTTCTACCAAATCTTCCATTTTTGTTTGCCTCAATTTGTTCTTCATCTCTTTCAAGCTCTACCCTTTTTTGTTTTTTTTTTCTTTTTAATTTTCAAAGTTGTTCATGGCTTCTTCTTCAATTACATCCAAGCCTTTCCTTGGAGCTACTAAACCCAGCTCTTCTCTTTCTTCTGATCTTCAAAGATTCTCATTTTCCTCTCTTCACATCTCAATCAAACCAAGAATCCACAAAAAGCTTCGTAAGTTTTGTTCTTTGAGCTTCAAGCTCAATTGGGTTATCTGTATTTTTTTGAAAGATTTTGTTCATAAAGATCTTGTTTTTGTCTTTGGGTTCTTTTTTTTCCTCTCGTTTTTAACATTGTTTCTTTTTGTGGATATTGGGTTTTTGTAGATATTGCTGTTTAAGTTAGTAGTTTATCCCAATGTGTGGACTGGAAAAAAGTTTTGATTTTTGGTATTGAATTTCTTAGCAATATACTGCTTTGTAAGGAAATTAGTAGTCATTAGCTTCAAATTTTTGTCTTTATTTTGAGCATTGGACTCAATTTAATTAGTATTTTGAGCAATCATTGATAGAACTTTGCCATCAGGTTAATATAATGTTAGCTGTCATTTTGTGTTTCGTTGGTGAAACCATATTGTCATCATGCAAAAAGACATTCATGGATGTCAATATAGTTTATAGTGATGTACTCTTATGTACAGTTAGTGGCAACAAATTGTCGACTTTATTCAATATTTTGTGTCAGCATCGATAATTGTATATTCGAAATAGTGGTCCAAGTTTGATATTAGGATCAGATGCTTGTAGATGTAGTAGCTGTAGTAGTTACGTTCATGTGTTTTGACATGGGAATGAACTGTTGTGATCATTGAGATTTTTGCATGCTAGTGACTCGATTTGATTTGAGAGTTTTCATCATTGAGATTGATAGTAACATGTTGCCATTAGGTCAAAAACATCTTAGGGTGTTTCTAAATTGCATTGGAATGCTTTTTTTTATTTTGGCTGTCATGATGTCATTACAACCAGGAGCCTTTCTCTTAACTGTCTAATTCTGATATGCTTGCATCAACTGTATTTAGACAATACGAGTAACCAGTTTTCTACCACTGAAAACAACTACATTTAGGATATGGTTTTTGTAAGATGATGGTAGAAGCTTAAATTGTATGTTTATTAGACATTGTGCATTGTTCTTTTGTCTTTCCGAGTCCCGTAATATTATGAGAAGCAATTTCTACAAAAAGAACTTTGGGATTAAGTTGAGCTTCTGAAGCCTGACAAAATGTTTTTCCTAACAGAGATACAGGCTGCTGGGAGCACATTTGGAAATTATTTCCGTGTTACGACATTTGGCGAATCTCATGGAGGTGGTGTTGGTTGTATAGTTGATGGATGTCCTCCTAGGATTCCTCTTTCAGAAGCTGATTTGCAAGTTGATCTTGACCGAAGGTACGTGATTATCAGAGCTTAGCATTATTGCTATAATTGTATTGCTTGCCTTTAAATGAAGATTTCTGCATCTTTGTGGTAGCATTGTGCTATGTTACTTGGAAGCGGGTGTGAGTGTTGGATATGGGTATGTGTCCGATATGGGTATGTTCAATATTTTCTAAGCTTTTTTTTTTTTTTTTTTTTTTTTTTTTTTTCCCTCATGCATTTGGAGGGTCCTTGGAGGTTCCTATCCTCATAGTCATGTTCAAATATGTGTCCGACTAGGTATTAGACTCAGATACTTCAAGAAAAATAAAAGGTCAGAGCACATAGGCATTGTGTGATTCATTTTCGTTGCATGTTGTTCTAGTGCTGGTGCTTGCAAATAATGTTTTCCTATTAATGATAGAACGCAGTAATATAACTTACTTTTAATCATACAATTTTCATCTCTTTCGATGCAAATTTCTTCATCATTGCGGATTAACAGTCAAGAATAGTTTGCAGGAGGCCCGGTCAGAGCCGAATTACTACCCCTAGGAAAGAGACTGACACATGCCGAATATATTCTGGAGTTTCTGAAGGTTAAATCTTTTTTGACTCCCGGTTCTTCCGAATTTCTAGCTTTATCTTCTGCCATCAATGTTGCTGTTTCATATCACATTTCTTCATGTTTAAATGGACTTTTCACGACAAAATGCAGGTGTGACTACTGGAACACCAATTCATGTATTTGTACCAAATACTGATCAAAGAGGACATGTGAGTATCTACATATAATATGTTATTGGGGTCAAAAATGGGAAAATTAAGAGGAGGTTGAATTTTAAATGATTGCAATCAGGTTTGAGTTATGTATTCGTACCAAATACTGATCAAAGAGGACATGCGAGTATCTACATATAATATGTTATTGGGGTCGAAAATGGGAAAAGTAAGAGGAGGTTGAATTTTAAATGATTGCAATCAGGTTTGAGTTCTCTTTTGAAGTTAATCTATTTAACATTCTCAAGGCACATTGAGCCATTCTAGAGTTGATAGTGCCTCTGGGCCATTGTAGAGTTGATACTGCTTCTGGACAGTGAATGAGACCTTATTAACTAATCAAATGATGTAACTATATAAACAGTAGTCATCAATTTGAGTTGGACAATATACAAAAGTGTGCTAATTTCAAGCGCAATCTAGGGGATAGTTTTAATTTAGGATCATGACTTTTAACATGTGAGCAAATTTCAAATAAATCATACATAGTTTGAACATTTGCTCAATTTTGACTTCATTATTTGTTCTTCCGGGGTTTAGAAAGATTTGTTAACGATGTCATTCGACTTTCAGGATTACAAGGAAATGTCAATTGCTTATAGACCTTCTCACGCTGATGCCACTTATGACATGAAATATGGTGTCAGAGCAGTGCAGGTAACGCTGTTTAGTGTCATCCCAAAATCACTGATTCTGCCATCTTTTCTAAGAGATGCAGATTTTTTCGCACCCGATTATCTGATTTCAACTTGTAATTGCAGGGTGGTGGCAGATCTTCTGCCAGAGAAACCATTGGGAGAGTGGCCCCTGGAGCTATTGCTAAGAAAATTCTCAAGCAGTTCTCAGGAACTGAGGTATGAATGTTTAGAATCACTATAGCATAGCTATAACTACATTTTCGGGATTCAATGCATAAAACTGTACACTTTACTTTCATTATTGAATCATATTCGTCTACTTATCTTCTTCTTCATTTTATTTTTCTTTTCAGTTTCTTCTTAATGTTCATTTTTTGTTCAGGTTCTTGCCTATGTCTCACAAGTTCACCAGGTTGTGCTTCCAGATGGTTCAGTTGACCATGACACTGTAACTCTTGATCAGGTTTTGACCTCGGCTTAATTATTTAAGTCTCGATTTCAAACTAACTGTGGTTGGTTGCGAGATTGGTGCCACGAGTTTTGAAACACATTCAAACTAACCGTGATACATCATGCATTTCAATCTACTTTCACCCTTGCACTTCATCTAGATTGTTGACTCCTCTTTCATTTCTGACCAATTTATTGTATCCATTATCTAACTATTTTCAACTAAATGTTGCCAGATAGAGAGTAATATTGTAAGGTGCCCAAATCCCGAATACGCTGAGAAAATGATTGCCGCTATTGATGCTGTTCGGATTAGAGGAGACTCTATTGGTGGTGTCGTCACGTGCATAGCGAGGAATGCCCCACGTGTATGTGCTCTCTTTCTCTTTCTCGCATATTCATGTTTCATGTGCACGGGCCTGTGCCAATTTTTGAAATTTTAGGTTGATTTCAACCTTAAAATCTATGTTACTTGGACTCAAGTGAGTATTGGACACAAGTATACTTAATTTTTTCCAAGATTTCAATCTAGGTGGAGGGTCTTTGGCAGATAATTTCCCTATACCCATGTCCAGTTATGTGTTGGACACGGGTACTTCAAGAAAAAATGAAGGGTTGGAGCAACCTAGCTTAAAATGATGGAAATGCTTTAATTTATAGCAGCCAAAGTTTCATAGAAGTTATTAACTGAACTGAAAATCTGTATTTGTGTGTCAGGGGCTTGGTTCACCGGTTTTTGATAAGCTTGAAGCAGAGCTTGCTAAGGCAGTAATATCGTTACCTGCAACCAAAGGATTTGAATTTGGCAGCGGATTTGCAGGTTAACGATTTTTAATACACCTATGGTGCTACTCTTGCATTGCCTAAAATTCTTTTGAATTGAGTTGGCCAATGGCTGAAAGATTCTTGAAGACTATTACTTGTGGGGTTGTTTCTTGCTTATTTGCATTGCTAGTTTGTTCTAAGCTATGTTACTCGGACTCGGGTGTGAGTATTGGATACAAGTTTGTGTCCGAGATGGGGATTCCATTTCTTTCTACGTTTTTTACATGTATTTAGAGGGTCTATTGAGGGTCATATCGCCATACCTATGGTCTATTATGTGTCGAACATAAGTACTTCAAGAAAAAGGAAAAGTCAGAGCAACATAGTTTCTAAGTGCTGTTCCGTAAAAACCTTGCAGGTACTTTTCTGACTGGCAGCGAACATAATGATGAGTTCTTTACCGATGAACATGGAAGAATAAGGACCAGAACAAACCGCTCTGGTGGGATACAGGTAGTTATATTTTCTGTTATTCCCTGCCTCTCTGTCTCCCTAGCAACGCTTATGTTTTCTAAACTTGGGGTGAGTGTCGGATACGTGTATGTGTCCGACAAGAGTATGGTCAATTTTTTTCTAAGTTTTCTCATATATTTAGACATACTGCCATACCTATGTCCAAATATGCGTCAGAGGTGTCAGACCCAGGCACTTTAAGGAAATCACTTTGGTGGGATACACGTAGTTACATTTTCTGTTGTTCTCTGTCTCCCTAACTTATGTTATCTAGATTTGGGGTGAGTGTTGGATATAGGTATGTGTTCAAGTAGAGTATGCTCAATTTTTTTTGTAAGTTTTTTTTTTTTATATATATATTTGAACATACTGCTATACGCATGTTCAAATATGTGTCTGATACGTGTTGGACATAGCTGCTTTAAGAAAAATTAAGAGTTTAGTTTGCATTGCACTCTATTGGGCTTCCATCACCAATGCATCAAGTACAAGCTTATTTATTATTAGTCCCCAAGTTCTTAATGTGGGGCTAAATCCATGATGTCGGCATGAAAATTATGAGATTGTAATGTTTGACTTACAGGGTGGAATATCCAATGGGGAAATTATAAACATGAGAGTAGCTTTCAAGCCAACTGCTACAATTAGTGTAAGTTTGATCTCTTTTTGCCTCCTTATTTGTTTCCTGTGATTGTTTTTACGTATCATCATATTGTATAATATTTTACGAGAAATTTGTCCACACGTTGCAGTGGGAACAATTTTTTTATCAAAATAAATATTCAAAAAAAAATAATTTTTTTTTATGTATTAGAACATGTTAATATCAGTTTAATCAAATTTTGTTAACAATCATAGTTTTCATTGAAAAAAAGTAATAGTTTTGTTGTAAAGCTTCTACGACCTTGGTTAGTTAATTAATAACTCTATTTCGGTTTTTTACGTCATGCATTTCTCGTGGTTTTGGCTTATTAGCTTGGTTAAAATCAATGTTGTATTTGTGATATATTTTTTTTTGCAGCGGAAGCAGCATACCGTGACTCGAGAAAAAAAGGAGATAGAGCTGGTAGCCCGTGGTCGTCATGATCCTTGCGTTGTTCCTAGAGGTATTTCTTTATCTAAAATCCTTTGTGGCTATTTTTGAAAGTTTGATTCCATGGGAACTATGATGAACGTCTTACATTTTAGAAAATTGTTAAGTTGCTCGGACTTAGGTGTGAGTGTCGGATATAGTTATGTGTCTGACATGAGTATACTTATTTCTATTTTTTTTCCATGTATTCAGAAGCTGTCATATCTTTATATTTGAATGTGTCGGACACGGTTATATTAAGAGAAATGAAGAGTCCGAGCAACATAGGTCAATCATATTTTATCTTCACTCATTTTTCTCATATCTTCATGCTATGTATCCAAATATGTTTCCAATACTTGTGTTAGATGCAGATACTTTAAGAAAAAATAAAAAGTTGGAGTAACATAGTCTTGTTGTCCTTCACTTCAAAACAATATCTCATTCCTAGTTCGGATTTGTCTTCTGGTTCGATTTGGGTGATGCAGCGGTTCCGATGGTTGAAGCCATGGTAGCCATGGTTCTTGTGGACCAATTGATGGCACAATATGCACAATGCAATTTGTTCCCCATCAACCCGGAGTTACAAGAACCTTTGAGCTTGAATTTCCCGAAGTTCGAACCGGCAAATATATAGACTTCAATGATGGCAAAGTCGCTCTAACATCTCCATTTTTATCAAACCCAAAGTTTTCATAATAACAAGCCATGTTATTCGGATTTGGGTATAACTGTCAAATACTGATATACGTTCAATAGGAGTATGTCCAAAATTTTTTGAAGTTTTTTTCATGTATTTGATGGGTCATATTTTAATACTTATGTCCAAATATATATCATGTCCGAATATATGTTAGACATGAGTATCGGATGCAGATATTTCAAGAAAAATAAAGAGTTGGAGCAGCATAAATAAAAGAGTGTTAAATACTCCATTTTGCATGCGAATGTCTTGGATTTTCTATTTAGCTTGTAAACAACTTGACCATTAGTGATTGATTGTTGAAGAACTATGTGTTTTGGATTTTTTATTTTCTTTAAAGAGTTTACGTTATATATTTATGTCAGATATATATTTAATAAATCAAGTTCAAATTAATTTAAATAAACTTGATTCGAATCATAATTTAACTTAATTAGGCTCATTTAAATATAAGAAATTGGATCCGTGTGATAAAAAGGCTAGATCAATAAGAAAAGATCTTGCTTGGATCAATCGTCTCTAAGTTTTGCTTCAAAATGTGTCTTTGAACAAAAATTAGATGACTACGATACAAAGTATAAAAATAATATATAATAAATGAATAAATTTTAATATTTATATAATTAATATGAATTAAATAAAAATAGATAATTACTTAATAATAAATATAAATTATTATTTTAATATAAATATAATTTTAATAATTTTTAATATTTATTAATTTTATAAATATCAAATAATTTAAATTTTTTATTATATATATTTAAATATTTTAATATAATATTATTAATGATAATTTTTTTTTTCAATATACTATTATTATTTTTACATTTAAAATTTAAATATATATTTTATTATTAATTTTAATCTCATCCTTGCGACATATCATCTTGTCGCCAGTGTTGTTTTCAATCACTCAGGGTAATCCCGCCTATCATCCATCACTTACATTTCGAGGGTTTTAGCCTTAAACGTGATTTGATTGCACTGATGTGTACTTCAGGTGCACCTCCAGTGTTGTCTCGCCATAAGACAAAGGTCAAGTGAAACTCGCTGGATCCTTGTAGGAATGAAATTCACATTTCACCCTTATTTTGTTTTCAAGCAATTTTTAATTTTTATTTAAAAATTTAAATTATTTTTAAAACTTTTTATTTTTTATTTTAATAATTTTTTGTTTAATGATTTTTAAATTATTTATTCATTTAATATAATAAATAATATATATTCATATAATAATTAGTTAATTAATTAAAATATTTAATAACCATACAAAATAATATATGTTTAAATTTTGAATTTTAAATATTATTATAATATATAATATTAATTTATCAATACATTTTTAAATTAATATCTTAATGGTAAGTTTAGTCATCGTCTCGCTGCCAACTTTTTCATCAAAATCGTATTTTACCATAGGCTCTAACCTTATTATTATAGTATTTAATTTTATTGCTATAGTAATTGTTATAGTTATTAATCTCGTTACTATTATTATTTTCAATTTCGGTGTCTCGACACTTTTAAATCTCTTCAAATAAAAAAGGACAAAATTTTGATTATTTAATATTATAAATGAATCAAATTTGAATGAATACGTTTTTATTCATGTTCGTTTATTTATTTTTAGTTCGAGCTTAGAATTTTAAAACATTGTTCAAGTTTAATTCATTTAAAATTTAGTGAAATGAAACAAATATATTATCCAAAATCATTATTTAACGTAATAAACAAATATAAACGAAAGAAATCAAACATGATCTCTCTTATGTAAGATTTGAAAGTGGGACATAATATATAGAAATTTATTGATAGTAGTAATAGATAACATAAAAAAGAAGGATCCAGACGAGCTTCAAGAGTCTGCAATGAGGTTCACGTGGGTGGATTGCAGTTGACAGATTCAAAGAGTCTGCGCTTATGTGGACGACAGCCAATAGGTGGCTGTGGACCCATCCGAGCTTCAAGAGGCTTCATCAATGTAAAAGTTACAAGCAAAACGATAGCAACTACTTTGACAAAAAGGAGCAACGTTTTCATTGTATGTGGTGAACGACCGATCAAAGAGAATTAACACAGTGTTATCTGAAAACGCGGATCGATCCGGTACAAAGAAGGGGAACTGGAATGCAAATCGTTTAGCAAGAACGAAATAGCGCTTTTTTTAGAACGTATACAAGGTGGATTGTGATGAATATAGAGAGAAGAGATAGATTTTAACGAATTGGATCGCAAATGATCCGTGATTGAGATCTTGCAATTCAATTCGAGAATAGTATGCTTCTTACAGATTTCTAGGCTAAAGGTCGACGATGTTAGGCAGGGATTTTTGAGGGGCTGAGTGATTGAAATAGCAGGCAGCAAGGCCTGGCTTATATATACCAGTTTTGAAGGATTAGGGTTACGAATTTACCATACAATTTCTTGAATTTTTTTCTTCTCCATCTTTTTCCCAGATTAAACGTCTTGACTTCAATGCCATTAAATAGATACTTGATTAAGCCTAACAATTTTAGATGCAATTATACGAATATAACATGTATAAATCAATAAAAATATGACATTAAACGACACGAATATATGTCTAAAAATTTTATAACACGAATTTTTAATGTATCAAAATTGATAAAAATATAAAATACCTTAAACACGATTATGACACTATAAAATAGACAAATATAACATGAATACACGAATTGCCACGTCTATAGTTGATACGGTAAAAGAATAAGACTTTTTATTTTATTTTATTTTTTTACAAAGTCATGACCTGAAGAGATTAGGAAAGGGATTAAAAATGTGGAGATTTGGATTTCAAAAGTTGAATATTACAAGATAATTATATAAATTAATTGAATTAAACTTTAGGTTTAAAGAACAAGACTTTAATATCTATACAAAATAACCTATGAAGCACAAACATTTATGTCAGGAGAGTATTCAAGCGTTAGGCATATGTCTGTCATAAACATGGCTTCAAAATGGTAGAATACGTGTTAAATATGCGATGACATGTCAAAAAAATAAAATAAAATCGAACATGATTAAAACACAATGCACCTAAATAGGAGATGAAGGTTTTTTTTCCTCCAAATACGGAATAAATAATGAGTAATTTAGTTCTAATGAGTTTTTTTTAAGGTTTAAATTTTTAAATTCAAAAATTATTTTTAGGGATGAAATTAGTAGATGATTAAACAATTCCACTCTATCTTAAATTTAATAATATTGGGGATGAATGCGATTCCAAAATAATGATTATTAAAAGATGATTTTTTTCATCTTTAAAATTTTTAAAAATAATTTTTTATCTTCTAAAAATAATTATCGATCATTTTAAATTTTTTTAAATTTTGTAATATGAAAAGCTGCTTCACATATTAATATTTAATTGAAAAGTATAATTAAAAAGCTAAGATTTTTTTTTCTTATAGGATGATGTATGACAGAGCTTCATACGAAGGGCATCTTTTCCACATTTTATTGGTGGGTAATAACATCTTTAGTCTTCCAAAGACCATCTGTTTCAAAGAAGAATTGGCTCAATTGGTTTTAGTCAACAATCACCGGATAGGAAGACTGGTTTTTATTAATGGCCAGTCAATTCCGAAGCCAATATGTAATTTAGGAAGACTAATTAATTTTTTATATCTAATAATTTGTATATTCGTATTATATTTATGTATTTTTATCATGTTTAATTGTTTTAAAGATATTTTATATTTATACAAAATTTGATATGTTAATAATTTAAATTATATAGATTTTGAGATATGTATTTATGTTATTTTTAATTACTTTATTAATATCGTATTTGTGTAATCGTATCTAATATTACTGGGGTTAGGATTAATATATATAAGCTATACTGTCAGACTCTTCACATGTATGACACATATACTCGGATATGGATACAGAGCTATAATCCTCCAAATATATGAACAAACTTAAAAATAATTAAGTAAATTCATGTAAGACACAAACCTAGATTCGATACTCACTTTCGAATTCGGATAACATAATATATATATATATATATATATCATGATCAATACATTTTCTATTTAATTGAAAATTGACTTTGAACGTAGATGCAGCTAATGAACGGCACTGACCTTTCAAACATAGCCTTTGAAAATCTATCAATGGCTTAACTTACACTAAACCTATTTCATATCAAGAGTTGAATATCAAACACGAATATATTTAATTTTTTTACGGGCTTCTTCTTAATTCATTCTGTCCTCAGATTCTCGCCCATGTCTCACAAGTTCTCCAGGATGTACTTCCTGAAGGGCCAGTTCAATTATTTATGTCTTGATTTTAAACTAATTGCGGTTGCTTCGATTTTCCCACATTTCCTCCGATTTGGTGTCACAAGTTTTGAAAGGCATTCATTCCGAGATACATTATGCATTTCAATCTACTTTCACCCTTGTATTTCATCTAGATTGTTGACTCCCCTTTCATTTCTGACCAATTTATTGTATCCATTATCTAACTATTTTGAACTAAATGTTGCCAGATTGAGAGTAATAGGGTTAGGGTGCCCAAAATCCCGAATGCGCGAAGAAAATGATTTGCTTAATTCTTTAAGTGTTTTTCTTATATTTGAGCGTACTTAAATATGTGTTAGACGTAAGTGTCGGCTTAGATACTTTAAGGAAATTACTTTCATGGGTATAGGTAGTTATATTTTGTTATTCGTTGTCTCCCTAGCAATACTTATTTTACTTGAACTTAGGGTTAGCGTCAGATATGGAGATGCGTCTAGCAC
>JBBYHM010000020.1:5735839-5750031 GCA_038381775.1 Adansonia rubrostipa | reverse complement strand
ATATTTATTAATATTTATTAATTTTTTTAAGAAAAATTTTTTATAAGTAATCAATTATTTTCATAAATTTTAAAATTATAATAATTACGTAATTTTTTGTTTTTAAAAACTTTAACGGATGTTCGTAAACAACTATTAATATTTTCCAATAATAATTTAGGCCATCATCAATTAATAATAGAAAAATAAAACTACCCATTTCTCACATAAGGTAGCGACTTAATATAACAAACGCTACGTAAGATAATAAAAAATTATAGATATTAAAATTTAAATTATTAAATATTTTTTTTAAATTGATTATTAAAGATATTTATAGGCTAGGTTGAGATGAACTTAAAAGTAGTATTAACATCATCTATGGTTACCTAAGTTCGATCCTATCGAATCTGAAATATAAACTTTAAATTTTATTCAGATTCATTCATATTTATAAACGAGTACATATATTATAATTATCGGTGTAAATCGTTAACAGTTACTTGATTTAAAAAAAAATAACCATTATAATTTTCATTAATCAAAATAAGAAGTGAAATATTTGATTGATTATAATAGGAACTTAATTTTTGAATTATTATTAAGGGATATATATATATATATAAGCCTTGATAATATGCTTGTGTGACAATTAATTATTTGGATAGGCTTTGGTTGGGAGGGGACAGTTGCTTTAAATCTTACGTTATAAATACAATACCAGCTAAGCAAACTGAATTAATTGGTAGTTTCTAGTTCCTTCTGCCCACTCGCTTGTACATTGACAAATTAAAACAGCTAGTTGTTGATCTGAAAGAGTGACTAATAAATTTAAATTTAATAATTCGTATATTTTTATCACATTTATTTTTTAATTTTTATGATTTTATTTAAAATATTTTATATATTTATATTATTTTTATAGCATATTAAATTTAATATTTTATTTTATTTTTTATCATATTTATAAATAAAATTGTCAAAAGTCTACTGACTGGTGCCATCAAATTTTGACAAGAGTACATTGATTACGGTGAATAGTCATCCATCCGATACGCAAGAACTAAAAAAATTCAATTATATTGTTCAGACTCGGATGAGTATATTAAATATAGATATATATTTAATACGAATATATTTAATTTTTTTATGCGTTTGAAATAAAAAGATCTTTAAAAATTTATATTCACATACTCATATTTATATATAAATTAAATATAAATACTTGAGAAACTCGAAACAATATAAAAAGAATTTTAGAGACAGCAACTCGGACCAGGGCAATTTCAGGATCACCTTGAAGACATTCTGATTGTTTGAGTCAATCATCTCCTTGCCCTTGTTCCATCCCCAAGGCCACAACGAGGAAAACATAGGGGTTAGACAGTTTTGCTTCCCAACTATATTGTCTAAACTTTTTATTTTTAAAAAAAATATTTATATTCGATAAATTGAGATATAACTATTTATTCAAACTTCATTTTTTTTTCTAAATTATATATCCGACACACTTGAATAAAACTATGTACCGAACTCCATCTTTTTTTTTTTTAATAATTATATCTAACACATTTAAATATGGATACAAGTAAACATATTAATTAGTTAGATCAAATTGATTTCTGATCAAATTAATTCTGATTTTCAAATTTTTAGATCAATTTCGAGTTTGGATTACTTTTTATTTCAAATCATTTCGGATTTAAGTTAATTCAATTTTGATTATTTTGAGTTCAAGGCAATAAATTTTAATACTCGAGTTAATCGAATTTTGATTAATTAAGTTTAACACTAGAGTTTGACAATTTAAGTTTGGATCATTCTAAATTCAAATCACTTTGGGTTCGGATCATTTTCAAGTTCGGGTTGGTCATCTCATATTGTTACTTTTTCTAGTCAAATCAAGTTCAATCGGGTGGGTTGGTCAGATTTTATCAACATTGATAGGTCTAATATGAAATATGATCCTCCAAATAAATAGAATAATTTTTAAATAAAAATTAAGCATAACCATATTGAACACAAACTCATATTCGATACTCAGCTTCGGTACAGATAATATAGCTTAAAATATGTCAGGAAAATAGAGCAGGCAGCTCACAGTTGAAAGGTGAAACAAATTCCATTGTAAAACAAGAGTTCTAAAAAAAACAAGAATTCCTAATTGCAAACTATTTTTATCAGAGATAATTTCAGAATTTTAGTAAAATTTTAGCAAAACAAAAGAAGTTACAACAAATGCCATAGCTCAAAGGTTGGTTCATGTTCTTACCGATGTAAAGTGACATCACTGCAATCTAAACAGTGACCAATTCGGAACTATTCCTAATTTTTTCCATTGTGAATATGGCAATGTTTCACTTACGAATGGAAAGATCAATGTGTAGGTAAGCTATGCACGCCACGAAAAAGAAGAAGAACACGGACGCCAACATCAGAGGCTCGGCGAGCATGAAGATTGGCTTGAAGGTGTAGTAAACCTGCAAAGAGAGGGTAAATAAAAAAGACATGAGATTGAAGAACATCGTGTTCCTGCCAACGACAATGCAAGAGGTCTTTTCGATTATTCATTTCTTATAAGCAAGGCCAAAGATAACGAGTTTAAGATAATGAAACTAGATATAAAAGAACTCATGAATCATGTAAAACGAAGATTTGTTGACGGAAAGAACCATATTTTAGTGGTTGACTGGGTTTGACCAAACTTTTAACCATAAAAAGTCCAATAACAAACACATCAAAAAGCATGAATCACCTACTCTTAGACTTAGCAATTTATGTATCCGTGTTGTGTTCATATACTTTACCATGTCATAATCATATTTAATGCATTTTATATTATACAAATTTTGGAACATTAATAATTTGTACTACATAGATATTTAGACATTTGTGTATTCATGTTGTGTTCGTATTATTTTTTTGTGACGTGACGTGCTTAAGGTTTTTTTTTTCTATGCGGCATCCATGTCGTGTCTAACATTGACAAGTCTACCTACTCCCCAGCTCTGATAGACCAAAGCAGTCCAAATCCAGCACATAAGCTCATAGTTTCAGAAGGATGAAAATAGCACATATTCCCAAAATTCCCCAGGAAGCGTAGGAAAGAAAAGGTTTTAGCCAGAACAGTTGCGACAGATTATGAATCCAAAAAGGAAAAAGCAACACAAGTGGTTGTTTCCATGGAAGACAATCTCTAGCGTCTTGATCTTATCCTAAGATTTTACTCCATATCTTTGATAAATTGGTAGAGTGTAAGAAGCTATATTACTCGGACTTGAGTGTAGATGTCAGATACAAATATGTACAATATATTCTAAGTTTTTACATGTATTTGGATGGTCCTTGGATCGTATTCCCATGCCCATGTCTGAAAATGTGTCGGACAGAGGTATTTCAAGAAAAATGACGAGTCGGAGCAACATAGCTAAGACGTGAAAGGAGTAAGCTATAAATATGATTATTAAGTGGGATTGTTAATTGTATGCCTGCTTTTGTTATACATGTTCTCCTGCAATAGTTGGATTAATTACAGCAGAGCCTGACGGCCTCCAGAAAAATACTTCCTTACATATTTCGATCATCATCACTTGAAGGTTTCAGTTAGCATGGTGAATTATGTACCAATATATAATATCCTGAGGTGATGGACTCATTATAGACAATAAACTTCACACCGTTGCAAAAACACATGAGGCGAGTAGAAAAGGTGACAAATTACCTGGAAATGAGAGTTGTGCACGGGAACGACATTTTCCTTTTCCAAGACCACCACAGTCCTTCCCACAACATCAAGGTAAGAGTATTTGGTCTGCAAGATTCAAATGGAAGACATCTCAGGTTGAGACGTGACAGAAGACAAAATCTTAAGCAACTATATGCATAAAAGCCAAACCTTCATATTGCAGGAGAACATTTTTCATGCAGTACTTCAAAGGAGTACCGTAATTTCATAATAAAAAATACAGATATCCTCATTTTTAATAGGCATAACATACACATATATATATATAATTATGAAAATGATCAAGTGAGAGAAATTACTATATTGGGAATAACTACCTCAAGATGCTGCTCCACGGGAAAGGGAACCACAGCAGAAGGGTCTTTTGATCCCTCGGGTAGCACAACCTGAAGCATAACATATTAGTTCCATTCATAGTAAACTTATAATCCACAATTTTGGGCAAGAGGATTAAAGAAACAACTATAAAAAAATAGATGTAAAGAATATGAATCCAAGATCGTTTTAGTAAACATACTTTGATGGTTAACTTGTCAACCACTGTCTCAAGAAGGGGGCATCCAAAGGTAAAGTTGAGGTAACGCCTGTCATCAGATGACTCGAAAAGAAAGTCTTGTAATGGTAGCCCATAACCAATGACAAAAGTTGCTTTCCAACCTCCAAACAAAGGATATCGTGGTTCAATTTCCAGTTCCGACTGAAAGAACATAAACTTAGTCAACATACACGACAACAAAAAACAGCAGTGATAGAAGCATATAAAAATGATTCAAAAAACCTTTCATATTGTGCTGAATTTTGACTCAATTGGAAAAATGACAAAGGCTGCACTACAATATAAATGCGTGATGATAAAACTAGGAAAATGTTGTCTACATTGTAAATGCATACTATTCTATTAGGGATCAACGTCAAAATGGAATAATACCATCTTTTCAAATTTATGTCAAATAGAAACTAACATGCCATCTAGGCGAATTACAAATACCTGGCCACAAATGCAGGAAACTGGGACAAAGATGTATTTATTTTAGGAAAAATTCATAAATCACAAAAACTCCAAAGTTGACTAGGTCAGTTATTTGGTTGTTAAAAAATCAATTTTTGCTGCAAGAGAGAGAGAGAGAGAGAGAGAGGATTTGGAGGAGAAACACATTTGAATACCTTACGGGAATCTGTACGCAGGTGTGACGATGAGATGTTTCCAATTTCATCCCGGTAGTAGACAGAATGAACCCTAGGTGGTAGTCTTGCGAGAAGGTATCGGAATGAGGATGCACCATTTAAAGATGGCCTGGATTGGTAATCAACCCTGAAAATAGCATGCAGTAAAAAATGACTATTGAAATCAATCTTAAAAATGTGCATATTCTCTCTTGAACTTTCAAGCTGAATCATAGCAGGCAGTCGCTATTCTACCTTGAAAATACACCTTTGTGCCGGGCGCCTCCGTGAACCAATGTGTATTGCTCTGTAACCTGAAGGTTGCCCCAATGAGATATTTCAACTTCACGAACAAGCTCCTCGACAACAGCAAATGGGCTATTATTCTCAAAATGTATAAGAATTGGAGAAAAAGAGTATGGAGGACGATCCTCATATGGCCCATACTTTATTTCAGTGCCTGCACGGTTTGTGGGTTCCGCCCTTGTGAATGATTCCACCTTAGTACTTGGTGTCTTGATAAAAGTCGTTTGTTGCTTAATATGATATGGCGACAATATTAATGCACTATCACTATAGTATACCAATTGAGAATCTGACTGGCCTATCTCTGCTGGAAAAGGTTCCAGGGAGTGCGTCAAAATGTACATCACTTCCAATGTTGAGCTTTCACCAGAATTTAAGGGATTAGCCAAATAAATAGTAAAATATTTAGTGTCATTTGGTGCATCAGGCAGTTCTGTCGGTTTTACTTCAAGACGAGCTAAAGTAGTCTTCTTCCGCTTTCCTTTAGTTGCTAATGCTTCAACTGTTGCTAGATGATCAACTTGAGTAGGTGGGAAAGCAACAAGAACTTCCGAAGCAGGCGTACTACCGGCATTCTCGACCTAAATACATACATACACATACATTAATATACAATTATACATAATAAACTACATGCAAATATTTGAAATCTAGATATTAATAATTTAATTCCTAATATTATCAATGCAAATACTTTAAAGATGTGTCGAATTTGTTCACCTATATAAACCAACAAGAAATACACTCAGTTTGCTTCATTAAAAGTTACTAAAAAGGCAAAATCATATTTGATTAAAAACAAATAAATAGCCGAAAAAAAGTTCATCGAAACAAACTTATTTCATATAAAAGTAAACTTATGCATTTTGCTATTAAAATAGTTTAATTTTTTTAATTTTAATTCTTCAAAAATATATGTATCTATTTTATAGCCACTCCATTTTTTGTCTTTTACTATCAATAACAAAAGGCAAGTAGATAAAAAAAACAACCAAAAACAACATATATTGGCAAACCCTAAATCAAAATATAATAATAATAATAAAAAAAATCAAAGTATATTAATAATAACAATAACAATTAATATAGGAAAAAATGCTAAAAATTCCCATTTACAGGTAAATTCGAGACCCCAAATTTTAAACTCACATATAAAATATCAACCCCTCTCTATTGTATGATTTAAACAAAAATTCATATATATATATATATATATATATATATATACACACACAGTGAAAAATCAATAAATTTGCAGCATGAAGAGAAATAACCTTCAAAGTCAAGTAAACTTTAACGATGTGGGAGCTCAAGTCAATCTGCATCAACCAAAAACAGTATTTATTAAAAAAAATTAAGAAAGAAATCCAAATAAATAAGCTCAAAACGAAGCCAAATCAAACAAAATAGAACAAAATATTAAGATCAAGCATCTTACATTTTTTTTTTTTTACAATAGGAGTTTTTGAGAAATATAAATTCATACATACTCTCACTTAAAATCAGTTCTTTAACCAAAAAAATTGAAATTTTAGAATCTTATATCATAATTTCTACAATTTCGAATCAAATTAAGATTAAAAAAGGGACAAATCGGCGGGAAAAAAAAAGAGATTTGGTGCTTACTCTACGCTCGGCGTTGGTGATCAGGAGATGGTGTAGAGGAGAGGATCTGCAGATGAGAAATAGAAGCGAGAAAAGAGTGAAAGCTAGGGTTTCTCTAGCTCTGATCAAAGCCTCCATTGCAGAGTTGACGAGAGAGTGAAAACCGCCTTCGGATTTGGGGGTCAAGGTCTCGAGCAGGATCAAGAAGAAATACAAAATGGTTGGTTGGATCTACTCTTTTGGGCTTTGACGGAACTCTCTATGGATCGGGTTATCATCCGTCTTCATAAATCCGATTCAATAAAAATTTTTTATAATTTAAATTGATTCGGTTTAATTTAAATTATTTTTATTTAATAAAAATATATAAAAATTAATATTTTAATTATTTAAATAATAAAATATTTTTGAACTTAGATGCAAATTTTGTTATCACTTAATTGATAAACCCAAACCAACAGAGATTTCTTTTGCTTTGAATTAGCTCAGTGGAATTTGAATTATTATTTATTTAATATAAAAAATTTTTTATTTAAATTTAATAATAAAAAATATATTAAAATAATAATTTAATTCAAATCGAACTTGAATAAGTGAAAATAAAATGTTATGATTCATGGATACTTTTAGTACTGAGTTAAATTCTTTTTCTTTCTTTTCTAATTAATTAGTTATTAGTTATCATATGTGTTAATTAGCGAAGGTCATCGTTTTATTTATTTTTAAATATAATATATATATATATTTTTTAAATAAATAAATTTAAAATTAAGTAATATTTGTCGTCATTTCTATTTACACATGAATGGTCATTGATTTATCCATTTTTTAATATAAAATTTTATATATTTTCAGAATAGATAAATTTAATAAAATATATAACGACTAAAAGCTGTATTAACGTACAAATTATTATAAATTTTATTATTTTTAATATTAATATGAAATTAATTATAAAAATAAATAATTTAACTTAATTTTTTTATTTATATCAAATAAATTGATTTACCTTTTCAAATTAGTAAAAAGTAAATCAATTTCATCGTTAGCTTACAAGATTTAACCACGGCCTGTTGAAACCGTACCGAATTTTAATTAAACGATCTTTTATTTTTTGTTAATTACTAAATTAAAAGAAAGGGAAATTAATCAAGTCAAAATAATTTTGATTAATTTAATCGGTTAATTGAATTAAAACAATTTTAATTATTTTACATCAATCAGTTAAAATTATATTTTAAAATCGTAAAATTTTAATTTTTATAATTCAAATAATTATAATCAGGATAATTATTCTATACAGTGATAATAGAATAAAAAATATTGACAAGTAAAGCTAGTTCGGTAACACGTATCTCCTAAAAATATTTAAAAATATAAATAAATAAGACACATATCATAATGTGAACCTTAGGATGAAAACACAAATTAAAACCTGATTGGATGCAATTAGAACCCTAGGATCGTCTTCAAAGTCAAGCAAAGAAAACTTGACCCAAATCAAACCTGCTGATTAGAATTAAAGTTATAATAGTTTTGATCGCCATAAGTTACCCTGATAAGATGAAATGGAGTTTTTATTTAAATAACAAAGAAGAAGTTCTCACAAAGTAAAGAAACTCTCAAGTATTTTTTTTTTTTATATTCCAATCTGCTGAATTATATGAATAAGACTCCCTTATATAGGCCACAATCTGTAGAGCCCTAACTTAACAAGTAAATCTTAATAAATAAGTAAAAGTTTATTCATAATCCTAATTTGATTAGGACTTATCTAAACAACTTAAAATCCTAAACACAATCCTAATCAATAAAGATAAAGTCTACTCCTTATCATAATCTAATTAGGAATTATCTAAATAAATTAAAAACATGAAAAGTAAAAAAAATCAAAAAATCTGAAATCCTAATCTATAGGCCCATGAATACATGCAAATTGGGCTCCATTCATTTTGGACATGTGAATTAGGCTCCAAGCTTTATTCATCTTTTCTTTTTAGCCTCAATACAATATAGAAAAGTGATTAATCTTGGCAATGTATCTGACTCATTTTGAACAGCCTCCTTTGCTTGCATTTCCATGATTAGTCCTTGCAAAGCTTACTCAATACATTTAGTCTTTGCCCTAGTTATTAGACCTCCAATTCCTTGCAAAGGATCATAAGAATGTTTGGAAATAGGCGTTTGTGCAAGTAGATCTCCATCATATCACCTGACTGACCTCGCTTATAAAATTTTTTTTCATCTCATATGTAAAAGATAATTATCCTTATAATCATCTAAGAACTAGTCAAATGCCCAATAAAAGTAAAAAAATATATTTATAATAAGTCAACTTTAACACTATAAAATTTAAAATATCTAATAAAAATTAAAAATATCATATTATATATTAAGTAATTTATTTAAATGAATTAACCAATAACCAAATCAAATTTTTTTTAATTTGGATTAACTTGATCGTCTCGAATTAATATTTAATAACAAAAATATTTTTATTTTATTTAAATTTAAATATAAAAATATAAAAATAATAATAATAAATGGTCGGATAGATTAAACCAGAGCCAAATACACCTCTATTACAACCCTAACTCTAATGATTTTTTTTCATTGCTTTGATTTTTTTTAATTTAATTTACTTATTTATTAAAAATAGGCCCAATTGAGCTCTTTTGGGCCCTAGACGAAAAGTAAGAAGAAAACAAAACTTAGGTCCAAAAATATTTGATTACCCAGACCCATATTCAATTAAATAAAAAACCATATTAATTTACAAGTCCAAAAAAAAATCAAGCTCACTCTTAACAAAGTTTTTATAATTAAAACCTAATTAAAATTGGAGTCCAATTTAATCCAAACTCATTAAGAGATTGGACCATTAGAGTTAATTGGGGATTTTTATCCTAAAAACTCACTCGAATCTCAACTCGAGATTGATTCTAGATAAAATTAAATATTTATAACTACAATTTAATCATAATTATATATATTATAGATATATTTATATTAAGATAAATCTATTTATATTAGTATAATACTAAATTAGTTTTATACACTTACATAATTATTTATATGATTAATATTTATTCATTCTATCCTATCATATTTCATATTTTATTCATGTAAATCATACATATCAAGTTTTTGGTAAACTAAAAATGTCTAACTATTTGTTCAATGCAAAAAAATTTCAACCGTTAAATATATATATATTAAATATAGTATTCTTAATCAATATGATAAAGATATTGATATATTGGAAATATTACATGCACAATGAATTCAAATATACTGCTAAATCTAAAAGCCGGTTTGTTAAAATATTAATAATATAAATAGTATCATAATGTGCCAAATGCAAATTTAGCCGCTAGACAAAATTGGTAAGAGTCGCCAGTAATCTTTTTTAAAGGTGTGATTAGGTCACCTATATTAATCTGTTCTTTTTAAGGTTATCCTGAGCTTGACTAAGGCGTCCTAAAAGGAATAGGTTTTGGTCTATACTTAGAACTAGATTTGGAAGTTCGGTTTTGTGTGGGAAAGGATTGACACCCTCCACAACGCCTGTAGCAAAAATAGTACCCAATTAACCTAACATTATGCTAAAGGTCCTATGATTTAAAAAGGTCTTAATTTATTAATGAAATCTTTAAGTATAGAAGATATGTTCTTAGGAATTCTCCATCTAACAAAAATTTCCTTACTTCAAGCGTGTTTAATGAAGTACGTTTGTTTCCTTAAATTGATTCCATTATCAAATTTATTTTAATATTTTATGTAACAGTAAAAATGATTTAAGTTTTATCTTAAGACTCTAATTTATTTATTTTTAATCAAAATTAAAATATTAAAAATATTTTTCTAGTTACTCTCCATCATTCTCGTAAAATTCTGAGAAATATCTCTTCCCCTCAAAAGTATTCAAAAGAATCTATTTGCTCCTTTGAAAGGGCTCCGATGTTGGATTCATTTTAATATTTTATGTAGAAGTAGAGAGTTTAAATCTTTATCGTTATTATTTAATCTTTTATTATATAGTTATTAAAATTAACCAAGATTTTTAATATTAAAAATTATCGATTAAACTCGATCGTGCTAGTGAAATTTAGATGAAATTTTTTTACCTACAAGATTCTTAGAAGTCAATCATTTACGACTTCTTCGAGTTCCACCGTCAAAGAGATCTTATTTACTTATAATAAGTTTAAAAAAAATCAATTAATAAAATTAAAATTATCTAATTCTATTTAAATTAATCCAATGAAATAGTAATTAATTAAAGTAAATAAATAAAATAAATAAAATAAATATGAATAAATAACATTATGCAATTTTGATTAAAGAAAATCAATTTAACATCAAAATACATAAATACAATAAAAAAAATAAATCTATTATAATCATAATATCATAATACGTAATAAAATTATAATACCACATATGTCCATGAAAACAAGAATGATTAAGCCGCCTGAACAACATCATTATAAAATGAAATATAAAATAAACAAATAAATAAAATTATGTGAAAGTAGGCAAACGGCATTAAAACATGATCATGTGGGTCCGCTCAGGTTAGAAAAAAATAGAGATTTGTTATTATTTCCTTACCTATGAAAAGAACTCTAAATCTCTATCTATCCTCATCTGTTGAGCTACTGCCTAAATGTCAGTCCGAGTCTGTTTGTCATTTTAATCAAATAATTTTTATTCATATAAAAAATTATTAGATATTAATAAAATTTTAATAATGTATAAATATAAAATATATATATAATTAATCGTATAATATATATATATATAAGAAGTTATTTATAGATATATAATATAATAAAATAATAAAATTGATATTCATGTTAAATGAAATATTATTCTCAAGTTATTCGCTTGAAGAGAAAGAAATAATGATATTCATGTTCAATGAAATATTGTTCTCAAATTACTCGTTTGAAGAGAAAGAAAAGATTAACTGATAAAATATTTTCATAACAATTTCGGGTTTTAATTTAAAAAACTGTCCAACCGATCTTTCTCTTTATTTGAAACGTTTCTTGATCTTGAAAATTTTCATTGCTTTTGGCGTCAATCAATTAAAACATTTTGTTTAATTCTATTAAAAGCACCGAAACTGTTGGCTTGAAAAGCAAAAATATATATATAAGCAATTCAACAAGAAAGTTCTTCATCTATTCCCTGAAAATATTTCAGCGGTACGCCATCTTTGACAGAGAAAATATCATTATATTTTTTGATTTATCATGTTATTATTGTAAGTGCTATCAATTAGTAATGAGATTGACGAGGCTTGAGGAATATATTGTAGAATTTGTCAAGCATGTTTAGGTAAGCAATCAACGTCTTAAGAACAAAGGGTATAAATCTTAACTCGATCAGATTTCGTTCTTCGAACTTTTTTTTTGTTTTAATCAATTACGTTTTCATGTAATTTCATTTGTATTTTTCTAATTTAAACAGTATCATTTAAAAAATTTATAATTTTATGGTATTTTATTTTTGAACATATTACCAATATCAGCAACACTCCCTATATATTTCTTTGTTTGAGTGCTTTTTTATTGATTTTTTGGTAATCCCAAACCTTATCAATTTTGCATGAGATGTAGAACTTTTGGTTTGTTGAGATCTAATCTGTAAATGGAACTGTCTTCAGATTGATAGATTCCCTATAATTATTTTCTTTCCTATTAGAAATAAGAGTTCTGAGCCAATAAGCTGCGTATATCAACTTCAATTAGTTTGCATTATTCTCATTCAGCTTTGAAGGCAAATTAAGTATATAGATCAATTGCAATCTACAAATTAATTATTATAGTAGTTTTAATAATCAATAATT
Organism: Adansonia rubrostipa; assembly: GCA_038381775.1. NCBI lineage: Eukaryota > Viridiplantae > Streptophyta > Magnoliopsida > Malvales > Malvaceae > Adansonia > Adansonia rubrostipa. Next base: position 5,737,375 of record JBBYHM010000020.1, on the reverse strand, counting down.
AATTATTAATTATTACGTTCCTTTGAAGCTTTAGAAACTGGCTGCTTCACTTTAAAAGATCGACTAATTTGATTCAACTGACGACCGAAAGATCAGCATTGTGAACATGGAAGGATGAATTATAATATGCATTACAAGCGAACTTTTGGATAGTTTCATTCCCATTTGGATGGAAATGATCTTAGGCTTTGTTCTCTACATTTATTCAGTGAATATCTAATTACTTATGATGTATGATATAAATATCTAATTCCTTGCATGTAATCTTGCTTTGATTGCATGAAGTTCTGTGAGGGCATCTTTAATCTTCATTCTCTCAACTGGAACTTCCACAGAGCATGCAACACCGACTTTGGTGAAAGAAACCAAACACTCCCATATGTCACCATCTATTTTCTGCTCTCCTCTTAGTCTCCGACTCTCCTCAGCCTGTTCAAGCAATCGAAAATCTAGAATCTCCCCCAATTGTTCTGGCAACGCCATCTTGCAAAAATTATGAAGGCTTAACCCATCATGAAACAGATCATCTGTAGGCTTCTTTCCGCTGATCATCTCCAAGAGAAGAATCCCATAGCTGTAAATATCGCCTTCAGGAGATGGAAGACCACCCATGCCATATTCTGCAATGAATTTTTTTACAACTTACAGCTTAGAATTCTTTTTGGTAGCATTTTTCCTTAGTTTAGACTTGTTCAGTCCGGGCCAAAAATATTTCTAATTAGATCGGCTTAGTCCGATTTGAATTTAGAATTAATATTTAAATAATAAAAATATTTTTATATAAATTTAATTATTAAAAATTTATAAATATTTTTATTTTTAAAATATTTGAACAGTAATTTGAGAATAACAAATTTAAGTCAAGCCAGGTTTTACTTCGAATAAATAAAATTTTTTGTTATCCGAGACGATCTAGTCCGGTCCACGAACAAAATTGAGAGAAGACCATTGATCAAAGATTGCAACTTGAAGAATATTAAATATGATATCCCAATCCTATACAAGCATGTTCTAAAAAAAGCCAATTGTTCCAAAAGCTTATTTTATACTAATCTTACAAGAATTGGTTAAGACTCCGATTGAAAACTGTTCTTAAAAAAGCCGAAGGATTATAAGAAAGGATATACTCAAAGCATTAACGCAAAGGAATATATTTGGCAAACAAAGTAGCATGAAAAATGTTGAACTTTACCTGGGGCGACGTACCCAATTGTTCCTTTAATGATTGAGGAAGTTGCTTGCTCGTTATCTAGATTACCTACAGCTTCAGAAAGGAGCTTTGCCATGCCGAAGTCACTAACATGCGCAACCATATCATCATCTAGGAGAACATTGGTAGGCTTTAGATCTCGATGAACAATCGGCGTTTGACAATGGTGGTGAAGGTAATCTAATGCATTGGCCACATCCATAGCAATGTCCAACACTTGACCAAAGTTCAGGTGGTGCGAGTCATATTGATCATGATTATGAAGCCAACTCTCTAAACTTCCATTAGCCATGAATTCCAAAACTATAGCCTTGAAATCATTGCCT